>NGKG01000023.1:0-27431 GCA_002162505.1 Myriosclerotinia scirpicola | reverse complement strand
CCCTCCCCCCTTAAATAAAGGTTAAACATTAGATCTACTCCATCAATATGATGTCAATGTGTCAAGGGTTATTGAACCAATGAAATTTATTAGAATATTTCATCAATTGTGTTTATGTATTATCGCTAAGCTTATGTATGTATCGTTGCTACTCTCCCCCCTAAGCAAAGGTTAAATTTTTAGGCGTACTGCAAGCTAAAAATTTAACCTTTGCTTAGTGGAGGGGAGAGTAGCAGCAAAAAAAATGAGGATATACTATATCAAAACCTGTACTATTGTTTAATCAGGGAAGCGGTAAGCTTTCGGAGAGGCTACGTAACTTGTGTCAACTATTATGGGCTAAGCCCACTGTTTAACCTTCAATTAGAGAAGGGGAGAGTATAGGTTACAATCACTTGCAGGAATTGGGTGCCTTTGGGCTCAGCGTTGTAGTACTAAGCTTAAACGCGCCTAATCCTAATATTTATAATTATATATTATAAACTTATAATATAATAAAAAGTATAATATTAAAATTATAAATTTAAGTTATACTACTTCAAATTAATAAAATTTATATAAAATAGTTTTTATATACAAATATTAAACTTTTTTTTATAAAAGAATTAAATTATATTATAATTAAATTATATTTGAATTTTAAAAAGTTTAATATACTTAAAATATTCTATAATAAATAATTTTTTTATTCTATTATTAAAGTTATTTTTAATAAAATATATATTATCTATTTAATAAATTGAAAATTGAAATAATATTATTTTAATAATTTATTATTACTTAAAAGCTTATACGATGTATAATCATAATCTTAAAATAGTATAATTGTTATAAACTATAACTTCAATACGTACTTCGATCATTTTAACTCCTAGGAGTTTAGCTTTCAATTAGGTGTACACTTGCAGAGCCAAGAATAACTTCCCAGCCTCATACTTTGCTCCGAAAGCGGACCAAGCGCTGACATCGCCTGTAAATCCTTATATCCCCGGCTCCCGGCCCCTCTATTCTTCCCCTTTAACAGACGTTACAATGACGTGGCCTCCATATAAAAACCCACCGCTTTCCTAATTAGGCAAGAGTTGAAGCTGTGGAACATTCTGACCCAATCCAAAAGTATATTTCATTTGCCGACGATAACGATAGTACGGAGTTTATTCACCTAATTGGGGTACGCTAACACGGATGTGGAGTGTTTACGGGGAAGTGTAACAAGGTATATAAATGGAGAAATTCGCAATGTGAATAGCTTCTCTTAGAGAATTTGTTAAAGATCATCTCTGGCTGAGTAAAACATGCTCGGTAACCCACAATGTACTACTATCCCCCCCTTAAGCAAAGGGTAAATTGAGGGTACGACCCACTATATTGATATGAGCTGCGACAACTATTCAATAGTGTATTCTTGTAGATTTCTACCCAGAAGATTCAATAATAACTATTTAAATATAGTTGGGCCGCAAAGAGGTTCTGTATAGCAAGGTGTTCCGACGCCTGTTTCAACCCTCCGACCAGTTATAAGTTTTCCCCATACTACGGTGTATATATAACAGCTTCTGCCGATACTTGAAATTTCTCTCCTTGAGCGTGTACGATTTTATGCGCCAACATGCAGTTCTAGGAAATCCTTCTTGCCACAAGAAGGTTTCTATAGCGACCCAGCTGCTCGGATATTGTTTATAGCCATGCTCATCAATCCAATTGTAATTGCAAAATTCTACCCTATATATATCATATCCTTCATCGGACCAGAACATCACCAGCCGCTCTTTCATGTGGCTGGTGGACACGACTTTCAATAGCAGGTATTGTCATTTGGGGCAACAGAACTCCTAAATTGGGGCTCGAATAATGGTTGGCAGCGTGGGAATCTCTGGGGTGCATGTGAAGAGATTGTTTTAGTCACTTGAGGTAGCGGGGGTATCGGAGGGAACATTGCACAACGCCTTGCAAAAGAAAGCACGCGAGTTCTGGTTCTGGGTATACTGCCTTTGAGTTTTGGACAACGTGAGTGCTCGAGCAGAGATATAATTATACTTTATTACTTTGAGGCCTCACAGTCTGTAGATGAGAATATCACTTACATAAAGACCGTTCTCAACGATGTGACGCGGATCCAGGAAGCTCTGCGTGAAGTTCCAGAATAGGTTGGCAACCCCACAGCTTTAAGTAAATAATTGTCACCAATATTATGTATGTCTCTAATGCAATAGCAGTCAACAATGCAGGCATATCCTGTGCGAAGTCCATTGCAGAAGGCACGTACTTCGACAATGACCTGACCCTGCGCATTAACTTCTTGGCACCATTCTTGATTACAAAGGAGTTTCTCCCGGGTAAGATCTCAATTGATCACGAACACATTGTGAATGTTGCGTCAATGGGTGCCTTTATGCATCCTGATACTCTTGCCGATTAAGGGGCCTTTAAGGCAGGCCTCATCGCCTTCAATGAGGTATGAAGAAACTCTCAAGCTGGGATATTCGGGAATCTTTCAATCGATGCAGTGTTTGGCCTATAACTTCGACATTTGCACAAGACTAAACACGTAAAACACTCTATCGCAACCCTGAATTTCACGAAAATACCGTTGTCGTGCGTGCGATCTCTCGATAAGAAGCTTTTAATGGGAGCCAACGCAGATCTCAGCAAGCGCGACGGCCAGAGCATACCAAGGACGATAAGCTTCTAAAATCCATATTAAGCCATCTGCTTCTTAGCTTTCTTCAACAACTTCCGTCAACTCAACTGCATCAAAGCCATTGCCATTCGCAATCCTTGTTCACGGGCCCACCCGGGATATCGAAGTTCGGCTGTGCAGGGGGTACTTGACTGCTAACCACTGTCAAAGGATGATAAGCCGTTCATTCTTACTTGTATGAATAGCTCTTTTCTACGATCTTCCGCGGCTATCCTACCAACAACTATACTTCGCCACCACAAACGGCATCGTATTTTCGCATCGGATGTACTAAAAGCTCATCCGTCACCAACTCATGAAGGCCAAATGCATGTGCAATGCGAACAGCAAGATCTGCTAGAGTCCATCTGGGTTGTCGGCCTCAAAAGAACGTAGGGCCGTCTGAAAAACTATTCAGCATGATCCAAATGTATTTGAAGGGACAAATCATCAGGATCGGCAAAATTCTCGAGGAATTTCGAAGCGTACGATATATACCACTAACGCTTGCCAAGTAACTAATTAACCTTCTGCTCTGATGAATCCTCTTGAAAAGTGGCATCATTGAGGTTGAGATCGTGAGACGAGACCTTGCGACATGTGGAAGTAGGAATCTTTTACCATGGCATATCAATCTCGATTTTTGGCTTACTACGAGCCTTTCTTAACGACAGAAATCAGATATCTATCATTCTCATAAGTAAACTCTTTTAATGCCCGCGTAAATTTACATGCAGGGAATCCTCCATGGTATGTTGGTCCACTCCACTGGAAGCACAGGTTAAGTATTGTTGAGGTGGAAATTGGAGGGAGCCTCAGGGAGGCCATGTTGAGATTTAGTGAGGAGATAAGCGTGGGTAGAAGGCAGATGAGGCATGGGTAGGGCTATGCAGCATGTGGATGTGGGTTTGGGGGTAGGTAGGTATGCATACCTAGGTAGGTAGATGGAAAGAATGAGGGAGCGAGATTGTATTTATTCGGTCTACGTGACTAACAATTGGTGTATGGAGTTGTGAGATGATATGAGATTTAATTTGAAACTCAACATATTCATTTAGCAAAATTCAAACAATGAAATCTTTGTATAAAATGAGTCGAGGATTCGAAAATCAAAATTTCTTTCAAATTGGGAATAGTTTCATTTGTTGATTGGCCCCACTTTAGTTGGTGGCTCCGCTTTACATTTCTCCGTCTCCGAGAAAACTCGCCACGTGCTCGTGCTCGCGCTCCTGCTATTATCCACCATAATAGGTATTTGTAGCTGAACTTTATTCAATATTCCGATGTCATTATAACCTGATATCTACATATGGAATACACACCGTTAAGATCTAGACCTTATTTAACATTAGGGCTCTTGATTGCAATAGATGATCGACTCGCTTGATTGGTTACTTAGTAGTACAACTCTGTCTCCGCATCTTTACTTCCATTTTGCCAATATGCAAAACAGGGTACTTTTGCATCTTAGGATTTTAACCTTAAATTACCAACCTATTGGGTGTATCGACAGGTGATTGTGACGGAGTAGTACTCCCTGTTTATACATATATCCCTCTATTGCTTTTGGATACAGGGTTCGCCGCAATTTATAACCCCTAGATAACCCTATTCCATCATGTTTGCACTTATTGCAGTCCTCTTGAGTATACACGTCTAAGAAGAGGTTTCGCGAAATTTCTACGGTCTTAAGCATGGCACCAACCATCCTGAAACCTTCAGTTTTGCTCTTAATTTTTGCCAGCTGCAGGCTCGTGGCTTCGTTGGCTTCGTCATATCCACAAGATCTACCAGTGTTTGCAGACAATTATGATTATATCATTGTTGGTGGTGGAACAAGCGGTTTAGTCGTCGCAAATAGATTGTCAGAGGATTCAGCAAGTTAGTCGTTGACATTCAAAGGCAAAGACTCTAGCTCATAATGTTAATGTGTGAACAGAGACGGTCCTAGTTATTGAGCATGGCCTTATAGACAATAGCTCTCTCACATTAGTACCAAGACTTGGAATAGAGTATTTCCCAAATAATGTGAAGAATTGGGACTACACATCTGCGCCAACCGAAGCCCTACTCAACGCAACATTTCCCGTTTATATCGCCGATGTGGTAGGAGGTAGTTCTTTACATAACGGAATGTTTGCCGACCGGGGATCAAAAGCAGATTATGACTCTTGGGGCACTTTTGTGGGCGACGATACCTGGAGCTGGGACGGTCTTTATCCTTATTTCGTCAAAAGCACTACCTTTACACCGCCGTCTGATGAGCTCGCAAAACACTTCGATATCAGGAATAATGCCTCAGCATATGGTAATGGACCGATTCAAATTAGTTACCCATCGATTATCTTTCCCGACCAAAAAAATCAGACTCTGGCGGCAAATGCTTATGGAATTGAAACATCTGAGGCACCCGAGTCAGGTGACGCTATTGGTTTTTGCTGGGTTCCTCAAACCCTTGATCCTGTCACAGGAACCCGTTCCCATTCCCGCATTGCTTACTACGATCCGATATCTAGCAGATCTAACCTTCAACTTGTCACAGGTCATCTAGTTGAGAGGATTCTTTTCGATGACAACCTAATCGTTACCGGGGTTCAAGTAACTTCTGTACAGACGAACAAGACAAGCATAATCTCAGCATCTAAAGAAGTGATATTAGCAGCCGGTGCAATAAACACACCAAAACTCTTACAACTCAGCGGAATCGGTCCAAAGAAAGTGCTCGAAGCGGCAGGTATCAAAGTTTTGCTTGATAGACCAGCTGTTGGGGCAAATTTCCAGGATCACCCCGTTATTTATCTCAGCTGGAATGTCTCTAATTTGGCTTTTCCGAATGATGGTACTATCTCCACAAATGCTTCATACAATGCTAGTGCGTGGCTGGAATATGTGACGAATCACACGGTTAGTCAGCCCGACAGTCTTCACTGGTACTCTGGCATGAATTCTGAATATACTTTACATATATAGGGGCCTTATACACAGGCAACAGCCCCTGATGCGGCATTTCTTCCACTCTCTCAAATCTCGTCGAAAAGCCTAGATATTATCGATCAAGTGCGCTCTCAGAATGTATCTAAATACCTACCCACTATATACGAGGATGAAGCCCTTTTAAAAGGTTATTTAGCTCAGCGTGAACTAATTATCGATCACTTTGGGAGAAAAGATGCTGCTGTGATTGAAATCCCTATCTCGACGACAGGGCCTGGTACGTACATACTTGCTTTTTGAATTCTTTCTGGGAAGAGAAATCACGGGAATCTTACTAACAAACATCATTCTCTTCAGGAGCATGCGCATTAGAAAAGCCCCTCTCCCGTGGCACCATAACCCTCTCCCCTTCCTCCCCCAACGGCCCCCCAGTAATAACCTACCACACCCTCTCCGCCCCCACCGACGGTCTCCTCCTCTCCTCCTGCATCCGCTACGTACGCGACTATTACACCTCCTCCCTCCTCACTTCCTACAACCCCCTGGAACTATTCCCAGGCCCTACCGCTCAGACTGATGAGGAGATATTAAGCGCTTTAATCAAGGCAGGTGCTATTTATCCTAGCTTTGCGCATCCGTCGGGTACATGTGCGCTTGGGAAGGAGGAACTTGGTGGTTGTGTGGGGAGTGATCTGAGGGTGTGGGGGACAGGCGGGTTGAGTGTTGTGGATGCGAGGTCAGTGATTTGTTTACTATTTTATTCTCTGATACCCAACCTTGTATCCCAAACTAAAAAAACTTTCATTTTTCATTTTTCATTTTGCACACTGCATATTTCTTATTTAATAGCCCAGTTTTAATTCCCAATTTCCTTTGAAAGTCTTTGTTTGTTAGCCAGCTACTGACTCCCGGATCTGACAACAGTATTATTCCGTTGATTCCGGCGACGCATTTACAGTTAACAGTTTATGCTGTGGCAGAGAAGGCGGGGGATATTATTAAGGGGAGGGGGTGATTCTGTAGTTTGGATAAAATTAGAGAAAAGTATTTCTATCTATTTAGGTATATTACAGATATATCTACTCAATACTGCACTAGTTAATCTCTGCGAGGGATATCCTAATTATCAGACCTGTTGGATTTGTCAATGACAGTCACTTCCACCTGAAGATGTCGCGAGTGCCGAGAATTGTTAGAAAAGCAGCAATGACTTTTTGGTCAAATTTTCAGCACATGGAATTTTACGTTTACTTAATACTTCTGCAGGTGCTTGCGGCATAAGAATATCTGGCTGATTTTCCTAAACCAATCATCCATGCTTAGAGTCGATAATATTTCTTATTCCCATGATGAAGATTATTCTTATCTACATAAAATGAACACATTCTAGCAAGAACTTCTCGAGTATGCTAATGGTGCCCTCTATGAATCCTTTGAGATTGCATTGTCGTTTTTAGACTACATAGAATATGTTCATGGTTTGAATTGGCCTGTATTACAAATTTTGGAGTCTTCTGTTGCCCAAAACATTGTAACGTGGGGCTACTCGCTTGTCCGTTTTCAATTTTGATTGGAGACTCCAGACTTCTCTTGGTGATTTAGTGCATATATATCGAAAATGGATCAATTCCCAGCAGAAAAACAGCTTTGTGGAATCATAGCCGCTTTCTCTTCGTTAAAATAGTTAACAAATCAGTACCCAAGAACAACCCCCCAATGAGACCTACTAATACTTCCGTCCAACAACGAGGACCTCTTCTTAGAAAGTCTCATTCGGGATGTCGAGATTATATAATTCGAAAGGTGAAGGTAGCGTAATGGCCTGCAAAGAAGTCGCGATACTTGCTATAACTAAATATAGTTCAGTGAGAATAAACCTGCCAATTTCAATTTTCGCCGACGATATGTCAACATTCAAGGGTGCAATTGGGGCACAGGCTCACGGAAATCGTCCGAATCCGCTGTGCAGCGCCCTTCGAGTGCGTCGCCTCGAAGTGCATCCAAGTACCTTGTCAGACACAAGCCAATGGAGATCTCTAGAACTACGATTAATGTACCACTATAGTACCGTAGTCAGTCACACCATGCCCGGCTGCCAAGGAGCCCAGGTATTTAGCATGGTAAAAGACTATACCCCAACTATCCTTCGATTCGGAAGTTGTTCTCAATCCCATGCTAAAACCTTCCGCGCTCCATCTACATACCCATTTGCCCGCGATTTTAACATGACCATCGCCTTACGACGGCATTTCGATGGAACTCTCGTGAATCATCGCCAAGCTGTATCAAAAGGCGAAGAGCTCTCATACCAAACTCGGCTTTCGGCTATCGGCTATTCTAACTTGTCATGTGTATTGATTGCCTCCACGTCAGGCGCACCCTGATGAGGGGTATGAGTTGCCTTTTCAGACAATCAGGATGTTGGAAGATGTTAATGTTGTTTTCGCGCAAAACAAATCGTGTCTCGGTCAATCGGGCTATGCGGTATAATTACGATACCTTACCACGCGTAGCGTTGAATAGGGGTTATGTATATCCTCACAAACCCAATTACAAAGTATAGTGGAAGATCTCACGTACCTGATGAATGCATTTGATATCCCTTCACAACTAACAAATATCCAGAGCATCTACATCGAAGCTAAAGATTCGGTGCTCTATCACTACCAATCATTTTCCGCGGTACCAGTGGAAAGACCCTTCGACGGCTCATCATGGATATGCGGACGCACAACTTGATTAAAAAGTTGAATGATTTATGCTTTGGAATTTGAGAAGCTATTGAAAAATCCATTTATTCACTCTTGCATGTAAATTAGAAATTGCCAGAGTGAGCACCCCTATATCATCACTTTTGGTGTATAATAAGCATCAATCATTTAATATAAACGACCAAAATCTTTCTGGATGAAATTATTGCAAAATAACAGGAAATCACAACATCCCATGAAATCATGAACCAACCACCTAAGCTCCCACAGCAAAGAAATCAAACATAGCCCTCGCATTCGGTTTGTTATGACTCGCACCCTTAGTAACTCTAAGATACTGCTTGGCATCCAATCTACTCAACTCGACCTTTTGATGCGCAAAATCCTTAACCGAGTTCCCAAATGTCCAAAAAAAGCTTTCTTCTGTCCAATCTGGAAAACTACCTCGACCGGCTCGAGCACCTATTAAACAGAGGAACATGAGGTCGTTTCCTTGGCCTTTCTTGCCAAAGGATATAACGGTTGTGCGTTGTACGGATTCGAAGTCGAAGGCGCGGGATTCGAAGATTTTTTCAGCGCCTGGGGAGAGTGTTTTAGAGGCGACTGTGATGGGGAAGAGTGAAGAGGTTAGTGGGAGCCGTGTATGAAGGGGAAATGAGGGGAAGGGGGGCTTACTTTCGGTCCAATTGCCGTCTGGGGTGTTTTTTCTTTGGACTATGTAAGTGACAATGTTCACGCCATTCTATTTGGACAGACTCGAAATAGTCACGTCGCTATAAGATAAGATATGAGACATCAAGGGTAGGAAGAAGAACACATACCAGTACTGAAGCGCGGAACGTGTTGGGAGGAACGTTGGTCCCTGGCGTGCGAGAATCACTTGGGTCACTGGTAATCTTTGCGATCTATATTGGATTCCATTAGTGCCAATGTCTATATCTCAATTTTGGTTTGTACTGTGAAATATATACTTACTTTTGCACGAATAAGTTCCACGTTATCAACTCTTTCACTTTCGAAGTTGCGCCAGGCGGTTTCTCCAGCCGTGTATTTATCAACAGGAACTGTGCAAAAGTTAGATATTGTGTTCTCTAGAGATTAATGAGATGAGGGTAGTCTTACTATCTTTGATTAATCTCTCGAAAGATAGATAGTCCATGAAATCATCGAAAAGTTCCCAGCTCTGCGTGAGGTGTATTAGCATATGCCATTTTCTCATGCAATTGTACGGGGAATCTGTATGAAAAACAACACGAACTCGTTTTTCCGCCTCGGTATAATCATGCGGTTGGAAACGGTCGTTGAAATTAGATAACGTGGTGTATTTACCCAGCAAAGCAAAACGTATGTAGTTGTGTTTGCCCTCATCAGCCGCCTTGTAGAAAGCATCAGCCAACGCCTTTACAGCTAAAAGGTCAGTAGTCAATGTCTCTTTCAATCGCATACCTCCGGACTTCAGTGTTCTACTTAGTATTTCCCGTATTCCGTATACTGATCCGTATAATGATATTTATTGAATTCATAAAACCTACGTACGTATATAATATTGAATTCCAATATCATTAAGAATATACAATATAAGGGTAATATTGAATATCACTAGAAATATATTAAAATACTGGAATTTGATTTGGAATAAGCAAAAACAGGTTAGAATGTTAAATTAGGTTTAGAATGTATATAGAATTTGTAGAATTCTAAGCCTATTTTGAGTATACCAAATCAGATTTCAGTATTTTAGTATATTCTTAGTAGTATTCAATATTAATAAATATTTTAATAATATTGGAAGTAGTATAATATTTTCTAATACGTACAAACTGTTATATTAAAGCCTTGATATACGCCACCGTTATACTACCGTATACTAAGTAGAACACTGCCGGACTTTGTGCCGGATGTTTCATTGATGACAATGCGGATGGTGGAGAGACGGTTGAGGGTTTCGATTGCATTTCTGACTTCTTGGGTTACTTCACCCGTTACACCGTACATTGTGAAGGCTGTCTTTGAACTTTATAGGGTTAATAGGTCGTCAGGAAAAACAAAGTAGAAGAGTAGGTACCTTTGTTTAATTTCGGTTAAACTTGATTCATCTTCCGAAAAGATTGAAACGCGGGCGTAGAAGTGGCCACCGCGGATAAAGTCTTGAGTTATGTCAGTATTCCGTTTATGATCTCGGAATATTTAGTCTGATCGATTGGATACAAAAAGGAAAGGAGCAAAAAAGAAAGAGAAAATGGAGAAAAACGTAGGAAGAGAGTTAACAAACCCGAAATAAATCGGCTGCCATATTTATCATGTTTATCAGGTGTTTCCATGAGATTGAAGGAGTACTCCATGTCGGTGGATGCTTGGTACTGGCATTCAACGCGCGCTTGGTAGGTAATCATGCTAGTTTCAAACGATCAGGAAACGTGTGTTAGGGGTATTTTTGTCGACAATGGTGGAACGGGTGCGGATATGTGAAAGGGAAGTTACTTCGGTTTATTGAGATACTCGAAGTCAATAGCAGTACTTGCACCATTTCCACTAATAGCTGCCCCAGCGCTAATGTTGAGTATAGTTGCCAGTTTCCTGTTTATTCCATTAGATTAGACATTACTTCGTGAAACCTCCTCGGCCCAACCACTCGCCCCAAGAAATCTAACCAACCGGAAGGTTATGAGAGGAACACACTCATAAGTCTCAACCTCCTCACTGGTGTACGTCTTAATAAAGCCAGTAGAAGGAGGTTTTGTCTCGGTAACAGTTACAGCGTTGTCTGTGCGACGTTGTTGGATAAATGTGTTGAATCCTTGACCAAGGGACATGCCATCTTGGTAGGGAACTAGTTCAACGGCATTTATGTGGGCCATTGATACTGATAAAGTGACCGTCTGTGTGTGGAGTATTGAATGGGCTGTGAGGGATTGGAGGATTTATATGTTATGGAAACAAGTAGGGTGAGGGATGAAGAAGGGGGCTCGAGGCCGAATATATGAGGATCTCAAGCGAGGGTAAACAAAAGAGAATGGGATATCCGTTAATAATCTAAGGTGGATGGATATTAATGATTGTTGTGGCAGGAGACACTGTCGTGGTTGTGTGAGCGTCGGAAGAACTCTTGTCTACTCATATTCGCACATCAAAGCTGCGAGAGATGACAAGAAGATGCACCACAAATAATCTAATTCATCATTAGTTCATTGACCAATGAAGATTTATTTGGCTGAAAACTTAATCATCAATTATGCTACCAAATTCAACGTGCGTGAGCATAACAGGATCGTGATCCACACTACCTGATGTCTACCTCATGTTCAGCTGGACACTGCCGTTCCACCCTTGAACAACACCACATCTTCCCGAACTTCTGCAGCAGGACCATTTCGTACCCATGCAGTTTTGTTCCAAAATTATACGATCAAGTACATAGTTTGCATGTAAAATTCACAAATCTGAGTCAATCACCGAGTTGGTGCAAGCTGAAATATGTCTAATGGTTGTCGATGACCCAAACTCGAGAATAGAATACTCGGAGCAGTAAATTTGTAGAAGCTCGGCTACTACGTCAGAATTCGAATTTTTCCTTCTTTCAAAGCAGAGGGAGTTGGCATTATCACCTATGTCGTGCAAACTACGTAGCCCTCAGAAGCTCATTGTAAATGTATATATTAACCACTACTATTGATAGCTCAGATAAGTCCCAAATCATTTTTCACTCAATCGTCCACTCAGAATTCCCAACAAATTATCATATCAAACCTCCAACCATGTGCGTCCATCACTTACCTTTTTCCCCCATCTGAACGAAATACTTAATCATATTTCCAGTAAACTACACACCCACTTGCGTATCATGGCAGATACTACTCGCGGTGGCCATGCTCCAGATGGATATGGTGACTACATTGTCATTCACCTCATTAACAGCATGATGTCCGCTCCTATTGAAATCAAGAATGCAACATTAAAGCAGTATTTCCCGTATTCCATATACGGACCCGTATGAAAGTACGTATCTATTTTTTATAAAATATGTGCGTATGTAGTATTGAATCTTATACCATTGAAAGTATTGGATATTAATATAATACTAAATATCATTGAATTATACGGGAAATACGAAATAAGTATTCTAATTTGAGATCTTAAGCATTTAGATTAGCCTAATTAGGGTTAAAGCGTTCTAATTAGGGTTTCGAAACATTCTAATTAAGGTTCTGCAGCATTCCAATTGATATTCCAGTATTCCCTGTATACTCTTATAGATATAATTATTGATAATATATACGGAAGTGGTATAGGATTGCTTTGATACGTACAAACTACTGTACTGAGCCCTCAATACGCGCCACCGTTTTACTACCGCACACTAATGCAAACACTAGTATTCCCCCCATCCTTTTCTCCCCTCTCCACTTCTTCCACGCCGAACTCTCACTAAAATCATTTCAAGCGGCAAATTCCACGTCAACGGCAACAAAGACGCCGAGATATCGGCTGCCGACATAAACAAAAGCATCATTCCACCCAACTCCGCCCTCGATATCTCATCCTGCGGTCGCGATTCCGCTTTATACGGAACAGAAGGGTTTATTGAGCTCTACGATGCAGGTACTAAGATTTGTAAATTGTATTGGAGTGATCCATATAGCGGTGACAATGATTTTCAAGCGCAGGATTACAAGATTGGTGGTGCATATGCGGTGGCAGTAGGAAATTGGAATAGGAGTGGGGGGAGTTTGGGGAGAGTCGATGTGGAGATTCTTAAGAAGGGATAGGAAAATTACTTTGAAGTGGTTATGTTAATGGTGAAAACATTTGTGTTGAGACTGGCAAAGTATTTCTGTTGTGTTGCACTATGAAAATCGAGAGTTTTCCCCTCCGATAGGGAGGTTTCTCTTGCATTGGAAATCACTTCAACACTATTTTGGCTTATAAACAGTCCTACAAAACCTATAACCTGAACAGATTCATTGAGCCGTTTGAAAATTTAAGCTTCCTGTATCCCCATAATCAATTGTCAGTTATAACTCCTACTATCTTTTGATAACTGTATAAAGAAGGGTCTTGTATACCATTCGGCCGGTAGCAGAACAAAATTATTTTGCTAAGATTATTTAATTACACTTTAACCAATATAAATCGAAATTCAAACATAGATTTATACTAGAAATTTAAAAAGCCAGCTAAGAAATCCCAAATAAAGTTAAAAAATATAAAGTTATTGTTGGAATCACCGGGGTGGTGAAGATCAACAAATAGTACTATGTAACTTCATATGATATTTCTTGCTTATCGAACTAGAATATAGGAGTGAGAAACCTATATAGGTCGATGCTGAGGCGTTAGTGCCGTACGGCTATTACTAACCTAATCTGTCCTGTACGGTCATACAATTCCCGACAGTTATATTATAGTACAAGCAAGTAAAAAAAAAATATAATATAAAATGCAAGAAAAGCGGGTATTACATTCTATAGAACTTTTTTTTCAGGGTTGGACACCCTACCCTACCCGCAGGTATTTAACTTTAACAGATAATATACCCTACCCAACAAGATTTTATAAAATAGTTATTTGGATTATACAATAAGTATTCGAATACCCAAAGGTATTTATCATATAATCATTTTATAATTGTTGTTTAAAAATAAGATTATTCCTAACTATATAATAATATCAAAATATATTATATAATTATCCTATAATTGTTATCTAAAAGTAAAATTATTTTCAACTATCTAGGTATATAATAATACCAAAATATATTATATGATCGTCCTAGTTATTATCTAATATTAAGGTTATCCTTGATTATAACTTTATATGTATTATATAATATTATATGCTATATACCTGTAAGTACTTCAAATACCCAAAGCATTTCATAAGGATTATATTTTACCCCATAAAGAAAGCATTGGGTAGTATATTTCCTGGATTATACCCCGGGTTACCCTGGGTATACCCTACCCTATGCCTAACCCTGTTTTTTTTTAAGCGGAAGAAGAATGTTGAGTTAAAAAAAGGAAATCAGATTTTAGTTTAAGTTTAACAATGACCAAGGTAAACATTATCCATCGACTCTTTTCTTCTCCAAATCATCACAGAACTCTCTTCAATATTTTGATCGAGGAGACTCCGGAGGAGGCAGATGGTCTTTAATAAGCAATGGGTCAAATGTAAATGAGTTCTTCCAAAACAGTTTCTCTTTCTCCCTGTCAAGCCTTTTATAGTAGTTAGGCTTTTTAGGATCCAAATCCTAATATTTAGGTGCTTTTGGTCGTCCCAAAGCATAACATTTAACATTACAGTATCTAAACATAACCACAGATTAAAAACGCGGCATTTTGTTGACTACATCTTGTACCCACGGATACGCCGTGTTGAATGCATGCTCTAGCATACTTATTTGCCATAGCTGAAGACCTGTAACAGCATCTCCGTTGCAATCAAATTTGAGCCCAGTGAAAACTTCTTCAGGCAAAGCAATTTTATAGAGCGTACCATCATAGAACTTTTCGCTCCATTTACTCCAAAGCCATCTCAACTTAATCTCCTCATACCACCTATTAATACAGAATTCGAAGTCATCAAGTGTAAGAATCATCTCTTCAAATATTTCCTTGGGCTCGGTATCCTTGAATTTAGGATTGTCTTCACCGTAAAAGGTAGTCCACCATAAATCGTACATGCGACGGATAGTCTTTCGATCTGAGGTGCCAACAAGCTGAATGAGTGCTGCTAGGCTTCCAAAAAGTTCCGAATCAACAACCCGAGTGTCAGTAGTATGGATGTTGATGATCAAAACGCAAACCTTTAATCCATCTAAGGATTCGAGCGGAGGGGGCTGTTGGCCCCATAGTGAATACTCTAAATCACGCGGGTAACCTGAGCTATACTTTGGATATTCTTCGTCGAATGACAGCAACTGAGCGGCTCTAATCGAGCCACCCCGAGAAATTCGAGAACATACAATGAGCACAAGTATCAGAATGTGCTCCGAATCAAACCAAGCGGAATAAAAGTCTTCCCAATTGAGGTGTACAATATCTAATCTTGGACAGAACCATAGATCCTTAATCTTGTTAATCGCAAATTCGTCAGAGCCTTCAAAGTCTAGCAGCTCTAACAATCCCTTAGCATTCCATTGAGCTTGTACATCTGAGAGAAATCAGCCTTCTGTGAAGGCGACGTCGCGTGACTCGCGACATACCTGGCTGAAAGATGGCGGTCTTGCGTTGACTTTGGACGTTATCGACACGGAACATGAGGTACCGATCGCAAGGGCATGCGGAATGTCGAATTCGAAGACACGGTCCTCTGGTATACAGAAACTCCAGATCTTGCGTTGTAACTCTTTTGGTAAATTTGGAAAGTTAGTGAACTCGGGTGCCATCGTTATTGTCTGAAGTTTGCAGCTTGCGGGAATTGGGTGGGAATCCTAGAATTTTATGATTGATATAGAGAATGAGTAAAATAAAGGAAGCACAAAAAGCAAACTATTTTCCTATATCTAAAAGCAAATAGGCTTTATATAGTGGTAGTCTATAAATCAGAACCATACTAGGCTACCGTAATGACTACCGCGTTGGCCTTTTTACATTAAAGTTACCATAAAACTACACAAATCCACATTTACCCAAGCAGTTTTACAAATCAACCAAGAAAAACTTCCAGGTTCTAATTTGTAGGTTGCACAATGAATCTCAATATCTACTAGCATCACAATCATATTCAGTTGATTATTTACTATAAAATTATCACGGTGCGTAGCGTATTAGTAATACTAGATTTAACTTATTAATATTCTACAAAAAATAAAAGTATAGTTATTGTAAAGCAATAACTATATAATGGTTATAAATAACCTAAAGCTTTTATACTAAGCTAGGAATGAGTAGTAAATTTGTAATAGTACCCCCCCCTTTCTAATCTATTTGTTTTTAAATAACTAATAGAAATAATTCTTTTCAATTAAAATGTACCTTTTTTATTTTGTTTAATTATTTTGTAATAACTAATATTTATAATAATATTAATAAAACTTAGAAATATATTAAAACCTAAAAAAATAGATCTAGTTTTTTTAAATAAAAGTAATAATATTTGATTAATATTTTTTTATTATTTTTTAAATTTATTATTAATTACTAAATTGGTGTATAATGTTTTTATTTCATTAAATAATAATATTTATTTTCGTTATAATTATTCAATACTCTTTTAAATATCCATTTTTGAATTGATTCATTTTTGTTATTATTTTATTTTAATATTTTGCTTTTTATTGTAATAACCTTTAATTTATTTATTACAATTTAAATTGAAAAGTATATATTTATATAAATTGAAATAAACAAAAAGTAATAAAAAACTAGAAAGATTTTTATATTTTTAAATAATTAAATTAAACAAGAATATAAATATATTTTTATAATCTTATATAGATTAATTTATTTATTATTAAGCTTTTTGGCTTTTTTTGTTATTTTTATATTCTTTATATTAATATAAACTTTTTGATTTATATTATATTTTAATAAATTTGTTTAACAACAATTTATATATTCCTCATAATTTGAAACAATTTAATTAACTAAAACTCAAAATTACTCTAATATATAATTTATTTAATTTATAATCTTATTTTTTTTAAAAAACTTCTTTTTTTGTACTAATATTATATTTGGAGGGCATAATTTGCTAAACTTTACTTCAATATTTAAATTGAATTTATAATTGGTAAAAAAAAAAAAACAACTTATTGTTTTAGAGATAATATTATTTGAAGCGAATTTGGTTAATAATAACCAATTCATTTAATCGTTTTAATAATAATTTATAAAGATATATAAGTATTATTTTAGAACTAAATTTATATATTTAGTTTAACTATCTATTTATAAATAAAAAACCAATAAATATTTCAATATAACTTTTAATTTCTTTAAAAGTTATATTTAAAATCTTGAAATAAATTGTATATTTCAATTGGAAATAATATTATTTAATAATCCATAAAAAATATAAATTTTACTAATAAATATATCAACTAGTTTGTTAATTTTTAGAAATCTTATTTTAATAAAATAATGTATTTTAATTAATCTATATACTACTATTAGTATATACTTATACATTAAGTTATAATACTTATATTCAAATAATAATATAATATAATTAATAAATATATCCAACTATATTTTAAACGATATTAACAATAATTTAAAAAATCCTAAAGATAAAAACTTTGATAATTTAATTCTTATACAAAACTTACATACTTATATATATATTCCTATTTCCTTATACATTTACAACCACCAATAATATCTTGAAATTAAATTAATTGTTTTTGTACAACCAAAATATCCCCCTAAACCAAATAAATATATCCTATAAATAATTTGGGTTTTAAGTTTATTATTTGGAAATATTTAAAATTTATCCCAATAAAACATTTTATTATTATAAACCTAACAATCTTGTATAACTATTTATAATTCTTTTTTAAATTGTTTTAACCATTTTTTTATAAATAGATCTTTTAAAACTATTATTAATTATTTAATTATATTAAATTAATTATAAACTACTTCAATAATATTATTTATTAGCATTTTGTCCAATAACATCAATATATCTACTAAACAAAAGTTTTTTACACTCATAAACTTCTAATACAATTCTATATTAAAACTACTTGCAAAAAGCAATATACATTTTTTATTCTTTAATCTTTCATCATTTAAATTAAATGTATTTAATCAATTCTCCTTTTTTTAGTTTAATATATTAAAACAAATAGTTTTAAACCTAAATCTGTAAATTATATAAAAATTATATTAAAATAAGAATTTTAATTATTTAATTTGTTATTAATTCAATACCTTTATTATTATAAAATATTCTAGATTTTTATAATCAATAAAGATTTCAAACTTTTATTATAACCCTTAAAGTTTTAATCATTATTTTTTTATAAACTTTATAATAATTAATAATTTCTTATTATAAATCTTATAATTACATTCCACAAAAAAATACTTTAATAAAAAATAAACTATTAAATAAAAAATATTATTTTTATTATATTATAAAAAAACATTTTTTAAAGTTTAATTAAATATATTTATCTCCAATATAATCTTTTTATTATAATTAAAATATACTAATATTAATATTATTATAAAAGCCTATTTTAAAACTTAAAATACTAATAAGTATTTCTTTATCCAATACCAAGCAATAGTTTTTTACAACAAATTATTAAAAAGTTTATAAATTTTCAAAAAGTTTTATATAAACTACTAATAAAAGTTTGCAAATTTTAAGAAACATTGTAAGTCTTAAATTGAGAAAAGCTATTTCCAAATTATAATTGTAAAAATTTTATTTGGATTTATTTTAATCCTTTTTGTTATTATAATAAAATCAAAATATTTTATAAAAATAGCTTTAAATTTGTATTTTCTAATATCGATTTGTAAGCTAGTTTGAAAAAGCTTTTTTATAATCATTTGAATATATTTCTTATAGTTTTTTTTGTTTACTAAATATATTAATATATTGTTAAAATAAACTATACAAAATTTGTTGAGCTTATTAAACAGAATATAATTAATATAATATTGAAACAAAGTAGAAGTATTATATAGACTAAAAAGTATTATTAACGATTTAAAAAGTCTAAAGCAAATAATAAAAACTATTTTTTATTTATTTTTTTTAACTATATATAATTTATTGAATATAATAATAATATCAAGTTTTGTATAGACTTTCATATTACAAAACGTATTTAATGTTTTTTAAATAATAAAAAAAAAATATTGATTTTTTATAATAATATTATTTAATCCCTAATAGTTTTAATAAATTTGGATTTCTCCACCTAATTTAATTACTAAAAATAATAATACTACATTGCATAATTTTGATTTTTTAATAAAACCTTTAAAAAGATTATTGTTAATTCATTTATATACCATATCAAATTCTATAAATAATAACAATTGATTTTTAAAGTATAAAGATTTTTTTCTAAATATAAATTTAATTTTATAATTTTAAGTTTAACATAACAATAAAACATCTATATACCATGACAAAAAAGCTAAAAGTTTATTATATAATTAAATAGAAAGTTTCTCCCAAATATTTTTATTATTAAAAGATAACTTTTTTATTAAGAACTTTTTAATATTAATAACAAATATTTTTTTAAAATATATTAATTAGTAGTAATTGTATACAAAATTTTGAAAGTTTAAAAGTATTTTAATTAATATATTAAAAATATTACTTTTATTATATAAAATATTAAAGAAATTTTTTTCTAATAATAAAAATACTTTTAAAATTTTAATTTAATTATATTTTAATATATTTTAAATTTAATCTAATTTATCCCAAATTAAATATATTGCCTATACCTTATCTTATTAATAAAAAAATATAAAACTTATAGTTTAAAACTATCAAATATTAGTAAAATTAGGGGGTTTAGATTTTTAAAACTTAATTAATAATAATACCAATAATAATAAAAATAGTTTGTATTTTATAACCTAATAGGATTAACAACTTCCCATAATCTTTGGTGTAGTTTTATAATATATTGGATAGTGATTTTATATCATTTTTATTTATATTGCTAATCTTTTAATATAAATTTTTATTTAATAATAGTTTATACCCTTAATTAAGATTTTATTTATAAACAATTTAATATTATCCTTTAAAAAAGATTTATATTCCTTATTTATTATTTCTTTAACATAAAAAACACAATATTTAAATTTAAACAAAAATATTTTTTTATAATTTAATAAAGCAATAATTAAGATTAATATTAATTATTATATATCCCAAAAACAATAATAAAATAAATAATATTAAAAGCTAAACGATAAGGTTATATTTGCTTAATTAATATACAGATTATAATATTAAAACTATAATAAATCAAAGATTATTAGGATTTCCAATAAAAGTTTTGTAACAAAAAATAGTCATATTTTTTTATAAAAACCTATAACAATTTTAATTATAAAATAATTAATAACAATATTAGCAATACTACCGTTTACAAGTTTGATTTTTTAATAGTAGAGTAAAGATTGTATAGCAATATTATATATATATACAAAGTAACGATTTGTAAATGCCTTTTTGGAACAACTACTATCAATAAAACTAATTATAATAAAAAAAGATTGATGTATAGGAAATATAATAATTTAAATAAATAAAGATTTGCTATTTATAAAATTAAATTATAAAAACTTAATATTATTTATAGTATGTTTTATCCATTTATATTCCAAGGATTTCTATAAATAATTTATTGTAAAAATTAAGCATTTTTTAATCCTTAAAAAAAAAAGGAATAGTAATATAATTCAGAAAACTATATTAAATATACTTTTATTAAATATAACAAATTTTTTCTTTATATAACCTTGAAATGTATTAATTTAATATAATTGTTGAAAGCTTTAACCCTATTAGTTAATAAGATTATTATAGTTGTTATAAAAATACTAAAAAGCTAAAGCTTCTCTAGGTAAATTATTATATTATTACTAGTTTTGTAAAAAAGATTAAGCTTTTTTTTTATTTTTTTGATAATTGTTTTAATTAGATTAGTTTTAAAGATATTAATAATTTTGAAAATATAAATTGTTTATATTATTAATAATAATATTATTTCCATTATTATAATATGTATTCTATAAAATATCAATTTATTTCTTGGTTTTATATATTTAAATTAAATGATTTAATTTTTTATAATAATAATAAAATTTAAAATAATGCTCCTTTTCTTTATTATTTTGTTTCCTTATATTTATAATATTAATATTTATAAAATCAATATTATTTTAAAAGGTTAATATTAATTACTAAAATTAATTAAATAAACAATCAATTAAGCTTTTTGTTATATTAAAATAATAATTGTTTTCCTTAATATTTTGATTTCAAATTTGAAATTTTGTTTTTTATTTATTAATATTATTTAGAAAATAAAAACTTACATTTTGCTAAACAAAAATGTATAGTTTATTTATAATTTTGAACTTTATTGTTTAAATTATATTCTTTTTTGTTTTATAATATAAATCTTTCAAATATTTTAGTTAAATAAAAAAAACTAGAAAGTATATTTTATCCATTATTTTTAAAATATTAAATTTAATTGCAGCTTTTCTTTTTATATTAATCAAAATATAAAAATTATTAAACTTTATTAAAAAATTATTAACTAAAAAGAATAATAATTTATTATTTAGAATCTTTTGAATATTTATTGATTTTTTTCTTTAAATAATGCTTTTTATTAATAAAATTATATAAAACAATTTTTTTTGTTTTGTAAAATATATTAATAAATTGTTTTTTTATATAATTTGTAATCTTTATTTTTATTTTTAATATTTATCTTATTAAGTTATAAAATTTGTTTTTTTGTTTTTAAAAAAATTTAGATTTCTAATATTTTGTTATAAGGTGTAAAATAAGCTAGTTGTATTTACTATTAATAATACAATAACTATTGCTAAAAGGATGTTTAGTTATACTACTTTGTTTTGAAGTATTACAATTGTAGTGTATTATACTGTTGATACTTTATTTTTTTGTTGTATATTTTTAAGGTTTATTATTGTTTTATTTAATATATTATTAATTATTGTTAATAAATAAACAAAGTAAATAACAACATTAAACAAATTGTTTTTATATAATTCAAAAATAAAAGCAAGATTCTATATATTCTTTATTAATATATTAAAAAGTTTATATACAATATATTTCCATTTTTTAAAAATATAATAAATATATACTTTAAAACTTTTTTAAATTGATTTATTATATTCAACAATTTTAGCTATATTAAAGCCTACATTACTAATCATATTCTTAATATCATATAATTTTGTAAATTCCATCAATCTTAAATTTCGTAAATCTTATAAGTTTTATAAGTTTTATAGATCTTGTAGATTTTGTAAGTCTTATAAGTCTTGTAAATCTTATAGGTTTTGTATACTTCATAAATATTATAACAATAAAAGTTTGTTAGAAAGTTTTTATTTAAATAGAAAAATAAATTCAATTAAATTAATTTTTATAGTAAAAAAGTATTATTATTGGCTATTACAATTTGTAAAAATTAATAAAGTTTCACAAAAAGTTGTAAAATCCTTAAAAAATATAAAATAAATAAAAAAATGATTATAATTGCACCACACAATTTATTAAAGATTGTTAAAACTAAATAGTTTTTTAAAAATAATAAAGCTTTTTTAAAAAGTAAAATATACTATTACAATATATAACGTATTAGTAATATTAAATTTAACTTATTAATATTCTACAAAAAGTAAAAGTATGATTGTTGTAGAGTAATAATTATATAATAGTTGTAGATGGCCTAAAGCCTTTACATTAAGCTAGGAACGGGTAGTGAACCCGTGACAAAAATGATACATCACATTTCAACACTTGTTTCCCCACCCCGCATCCTTTCCAACACCAAGCTTATCAACATAAGTGAATCTGCCTCTTCATATAGTACAGCTAACAAGTAGACTCAAATCACTCATCCATTTATCTAAACTATTAACGAATACCAAATGTTGTTTAAGTAGACCAACTTTATCAGCATATATCTTAAACACAACAATATCCACAACAATCTTCGCGTCCATATTAGCACTAGCACCATATATAATTACAACTATATCCAATTCTTAGTACAATACACCATCCCATATAACAAAGTCTTTGTACACTGAAGTAATAGGGTTTTCCCCACCCCCCAGAATTTTGGCCAGTCTAGGCAGATTAACCTTACTGAAATCTGCTCTCCGCGCATTAGCAATTCCGCGAATACCAATCTTTAGATTTATGAAGTTGGGCAAGCCGTCGATAAAATCCTGAGTGAATCCCAAAATGCTAATCATATAATCGCGAGCCTTGGTCACGTAGTTGTTCAGTTTGTTTACTGCCCTTGCAAGTCCAGGCATATTTTGCTATCAATCAAGATAAATTTCCAGGAGAAGCATATAAATATCGAGCAAAGTATTCCTACTTATAACCCATCCCGATTTCTGCATCGCCTTAACAGCAAGGTATAGATTAGGCTCAAAGTTATTCACTATCAGCCCTGCCGGATAATAATCTCCGCCGGTGGTTTTCTTTTGTATATATTATGCGAACTCGTCAAAGTTGCAGCCCTTATCCCCAACACTCCCCAAACAGCCTGGAGCGATTCGATTCTCAGCCACGCCCAACACATCAATACTGATCCGATAAACGTAAAAGAATGCGACAATCTGCCACAGAGCAGCAATCAACAAAGCTGAAACTTGAGCAACAATTGCTAGAATAACGAAAGTGATATATTCCATCTAAATCTTTTTAATGTACACAGCAAAATGCAAAACCATAGAAAAATCGAAAAAAATGAACTAGGCTTAAAATAGATACCCAATATCACACACAACCAAGAATCCTCAAAAGCCTAATACCAACTTTATACAATTTATATTGAAAAAGCTATATTAAAATAAGCAAATTGTTATAAATATTTTAATTTTATATAAAAAACTTTAACCGAAATTATTAAAAACAAAGATATAATAAATGTCACGGAGTGCAAGGGTAGAAACTCAGGGATCAAATGGTATTTCAATTGAGGTTGTAAACTATAAGGAATCAAAAGCTAGCTACCGAAGGAAAGCTGTATTTATACCGTACGTACTAGCCTAGCTCCTAGGTCACGTGCATACCCAGCACCCTGACACAAAGTAGATTTAATTTAGTTGAAATTGGTATATGATAATCGAATTCGTTATTTTTGTTAATAATTTAGTTTAAACAAAGTATAGTTAACCAAAACTAATATACGATAATCGAATTCGTTATATTTTGTAAAGGGGTTAAAGTACAATGATTGGTTTCGTTATCTCGATTAAAATGTATATTCTATCTACACTCTATCTAAATCTTTTTAAAGTACATAGCGAAGTCTAAAACCACAAAGAGATCAGAAAAAATGAACTAGGCCTAAAATGAATACCTAGTATCGTTTGTAATCAAGAACTTTCGAGGGCTTAATACTAACTTCGTACAATTTATATTAAAAGAGTTATATTGGAATAAGCAAGTCGTTATTAATACTCTAATTCTATACGAAAGATCCTAGTCGAAATCGTTGAAAAGTAAAGGTATGATGATTGATTTGGTTATATTATACTAAAGACTAATACGCGATAACCGAATTTGTTATTTTTATTAAAAACCTAACTTAAACGAGGTGTAGTTAGCCGAAACCGCTACGCGATGACCGAATTCGTCATATTTTGCAGGGGGGTCGAGGTGCGGTGACCGTTTTTGTCATAGCACCCCGAGGGGCTAGTAAGCGATGACCGGTTTCGTCACCTCGGTTAAAATGTCCGTACATTCCATCTAAATCTTTTTAACGTGCACAGCGAAGTCCAAAACCACAAGGAAGTCAAAAAAAATGAACTAGGCCTAAAGTGGATACTTAGTATCGCATGCAATCAGGGATCCTTGAAAGCTTAATACTAGCTTTGTATAACTTATATTGAAGGAGTTACATTGGAATAAACAAATCGTTGTTGATACTTTGATTCTGTACAAAGGACCTTAGCCGAAATCGTTGAAAACAAGAGTATAATGATCGATTTGGTTATATTTAATTAAAAAGTCGGGGTGTAATAACCAAAATAGTTATTGTACCTTAAGGGAATCGAAGTGTGATAACTGAAATAGTCATTGCACCTTAAGGGTATTGAGGTGCAATGATTGTTTTAGTTATAGTACCCTAAGGGGCTAGTAAAATATGACCGATTTCGTCATTTTTGTTAAAATCCTAGCTTAAACGAAGTGTAACTAGCCAAAACCAGTACACGATAACCGAATTCGTCATATTTTGCCGGGGGGTCAAAGTGTTATAACTATTTTGGTTATCGCACCCTGAAGGGCTAGTATACAATGATCGGTTCTATCATCTCGGTTAAAATGTCCGTACATTCTATCTAAATCTTTTTACATTATAAAAGAAAATCCAAATGCAAAAGAATATCGAAATAATATTCCCTTTAAAAGTTTTTCCTAAACTTATACTGTAGTATTGTATATGTTTAGTTGTTATATTCATCTAGCTTATTTATCTGTACAACTTGTATAGCAGAAGTTGCAGACGATTGAAAGCATTATCATTATCAATATCGTAAATAGAACATCAATATACACTCCATCTAAATCTTTTCATGTTGTAAGAGGAGGTCCAAATGCAGGAGAAAATCCAAAAAAATGAATTAAGCTTAAAATAAATATCCAATATTGTACGCAATTAAGAATCCTTAAAAGCCTAATCCTAGCTTTATACAATTTATATTAAAAAAGTTATATTGAAATAAACAAATCGTTATTAATACTTTAATTAATATATTTAATCAAAGTATTTATACAAAAAACCCTAATATAAACAAAATATATCCTAACCAAAATTGTTAAAAACAAAAGTATAATAATCGATTTAATTATAATTAATTTACTTTTCAATATATAATAATTAAAAATATTACTATAATTCAATATCTTTAAATTATAATAATTATTTTGATTATAATAATTTAAAAAAGCTAATATAAATAATTGAATTTGTTATTTTTATTAATAATTTAATTTAAATAAAATATAATTAGTTGAAACTAGTATACAATAATCGAATTTGTTATATTATATAAAAAAGTTAAGTTGTAATAATTATTTTAATTATAATAATATAAAAGGGTTAAATTGTAATAATTGTTTTAATTATAATAATATAAAAAAGTAAAATTGTAATAACCGTTTTAATTATAATAATTCAAAATGTTAATATATAATAATTAGTTTTGTTATTTTGATTAAAATATTTATGTATGTTTTTAGTGACTCTTTTTAGTCTAATGAAAACCAATGATTTATATTCTATTTAAATCTTTTTAATACACTCCATCTAAATCTTTTCATACTATAAGGGGAGGTCCAAACGCGAGGGAAAGTCCAAAAAAATAAACTAGGTTTAAAATGGATACCTGGTATTATATACAATTAAAAATCCTCAAAAGTTTAATCCTAGTTTTATATAATTTATATTAAAAAAATTACATTAAAATAAACAAATCATTATTAATATTTTAATTAATATATTTAATTAAAATATTTATACAAAAAATTTTAATATAAACGAAATATATCCTAATCAAAATTGTTAAAAATAAAGATATAATAATTAATTTAATCATAATTAACCTATTCCTTAATATATAATAATCAAAAATATTATTATAATCCAATATCTTTAAATTATGATAATTATTTTAGTTATAATAATTTAAAAAAGCTAATACAAATAATCAAATTTGTTATTTTTATTAATAATTTAATTTAAATAAAATATAACTAATTGAAATTAGTATACAATAATTGAATTTGTTATATTATATAAAAAAGTTAAATTATAATAATTATTTTAGTTATAGTAATATAAAAGGGTTGAATTGTAATAATCGTTTTGGTTATAGTAATGCAAAAAAGTAAAATTGTAGTAACCATTTTAATTATAGCAATTTGAAATACTAATACACAATAACCGGTTTTGTTATTTTAGTTAAAATGTTTATGTGCGCTTTTAGTAACCCTTTTCAGTCCAACGAAAACTAACGACTTACATTCCATTTAAATCTTTTTAATGTGCACAGCGAGGTCCAAAACTACGGGGAGGTCAAAAAAAATGAACTAGGCTTAAAATGGATACCCAGTATCGTATGCATTTAAGGATCCTCGAGGGCTTAATACTAGTTTCGTACGACTTATATTGAAAGAGTTACATTGGAATAAGTAAATCGTTGTTGGTACTCTAGTTAATATGCCTAATTGACCTAGTTCCCCTAGCCGAAATCGTTGAAAACAGGGGTGTGGTGACTGATTCGGTCATAATCAACCTACCCCTCGCGTCGTGGTGACCAGGGTTAGGGTTAGGGTTAGGGTTAGGGTTAGGGTTAGGGTTAGGGTTAGGGTTAGGGTTAGGG
>NGKG01000022.1:621514-724261 GCA_002162505.1 Myriosclerotinia scirpicola | reverse complement strand
CGGAACCCATTCCCTCGAAGATTAAATTTCTCAAAATTGGCTAAATCACACAGAAAGACATATTCAGAGACTCTTAGACTCTCACGTTTGACTCAGTCAATTCATTTCCTTCATATTTAAACTTCTCGCCGCAAGTGAGATTCTCGGCTTCAATGCGAGGAGGATAAACACTTGACGATTTTATGTCAACGACAGATGATAACGACATGAAAATGGTACCATCATAAACCTTAGGATGATATCAATAGTAAGCGCACCTCTCGTTGCTGATTCCTTACGATTCCACAAAATCTAATTTTGCTCCGAAATGGATTTGACACAAATCATCAACCTCAACTTGAGGATTCTTCGTCGAACTAACTCGTAGAAACAACTAATTATGGTCCATTTAGTCAATGAAGACTCGTGAAACATCTAAGGACTTCTTAGTATGATCTGTGTTCATTTTGAAGATTCCCCTTTGGGGGAGATGGGACCCGAGTAGATGAAGTAGATACCGGCATACTGGATTCACCCCAAGATTAGCTTTACTCTGAGACTAGCTTCAGTCAAATATTAGCCCCACGCTTTACATTCAGAAGGTGCGGATGTGATATGTTTGTGTTCAAAATGTAATCATAGTGGCGGGGATTCACGAACATCCAGGTCATTCACCATTCTTCCGAGTATTCTCTCTAGCTACAGTATCATAGCATAACCACAAGGTATAATGCTTCTCAAACTAGGTGTTGATTTTTATGAGAACTCACAACATTAGCTGTATGAGTTAGTGGTAAGATTTAAATACGACTATATGAGATCTTCTTCCTCCGTCTAATATATCACCGTTTCTCTTGACAACAAATGAGCTAATCCGTTGCTAGTTTATTCTGGAGCACTACATTTTCCTTCTGAAGAAGTTCTCTCACTTGGGATTTCTTATCTCAAGTCTCTCAAGTCTCCCCTAAAGTCTTCTCTCAAGTCTTCTCTCGAGTCTTCTCTCAAGTCTTCTCTCGAGTCTTCTCTCGAGTCTTCTCTCAAGTCTTCTCTCGAGTCTTCTCTCAAGTCTCTTCTCAAGTTCATATGATTCCAAGTCATGCAAGTCGATCTACAGTCCCCTAATTGTAGTTAGCTACTTCATTACGACCACAGCTTCTATATTTATTGCCGGGCTTACTCTCTCTAGATATGTTCCCCTTTCCTTTGTGTATCAAGAGCCCTCCGTATGGTAGCTTAAACCGTAGCGGAGTTGCTGTGCCCTCATGGCAAACCTATAATCTTAATGTGAGCGCAAACTGATAGGTCTTATAGAAGTTCCCGTTTCCAATGTTCCCAGTACTCTAGACTTCAGCCCGGCAACAATAAGTTGAGACAGCCATGAAATCCCTACACCAACACATAACCACCTTCAAATTGATGCCAGCGTGAGGCTCTTTGTATGAGCCCATTGACAGTACAATCTCTGTTGCAAACAGAAGACAGTAATTCCGATGTTGTTCGTATGTTCGCAATCTAGTCCTGGGTCGAGTCCTTCGCGAGGCCTGTATACCTAGATATGATCTCGCAGAGATTCTGGTTCTTGACCAACCATGCGTGCGATTCCATGTTCCTACAACTGTATATAAGCATATCCATAACTTTGTAGTCATCCGATTCCTCTATCATCATCCCATTCACATCAAGCCTGGGTAGTAAGCCTAATCTAGACGCCATGTAAACCAACCCGAACGACATCCACTCGCCGGGTTTTGAGGTATCCATCGCCGTGTATATCGAGTACACGACCATGGTTCCTTTCTAGGCTAGATAAATATTCCTGAGCCAGAATCTCTCAACCGCTTATTCTCAAAAATGCTCAATATCTTGTCGAACCCCGCGCACACGCCAGATGCCTCAGGTCGAATCTGAACGCATTGCGGAGATCCACCAAGTGGTACCCTAACAGAATAAAGGTTGACTACATGATGTCCACCGCATGCTCTGATGATCTAATCTTCACGTAGATCAGTGTTAGGCCATCCCCCAGGTCCGGATCAACATGATACCCCAATTTGTATACGCAGACGCAAACATCTACGTCTTGATGTACTAGGCACCGTTCTATATCGTGATGATGCTCACAGGGTCTTGTGGTAGCAACATTGATGCATCCCTAGCGTGTGTTCTCACCTCGATGTTCAGCCGTATGACTTTGGGAATTGGGGAGTTTATGCCTAAACTCATTCGCCCATTCGAGCACAGTTTGTACCTCACCATGCCTACCAATATCAGCTTCCATATCTCGTTCCCTAGCTCATTGGATTCCATGTCCAGTATGACAGTCTAGTGCTCATGTATATAGACGTCCGAGTCCCGATTACACGCTAGGAGGAATTCATAAGAGAAGAGAGCTCAATGAGAATACAAGAAAAGTGATTTCCCACAATAGTAGATATGGTGGTGGGATGTATCTATGCAAATATGATACTGAAGCTATGTGACTTTGTATATACAGAGTCAAAGGCATTTATGGGGTAGACTTTTGACGGCGAGGAAACTTTAATCTACAGGCTAACCGTAACTATCATATTTCTACTGAAATTTCCTCGTTGAATAGAGCCTCCGATTGTTCTTCCTTACATTCCAAGCATCCATTATCTCTCATGTGTTGTGCCTTTTGTAAATTACACCTAACCTCGTAGATTCGCTCATCCTTCCGCTTCTTCCACATTGTCTTCCTATCCTACGCCCTATTCATTCCTCTATTTACTGTAGCCGTTGGCTCATCGTTGTAATGCAAATCCATCTCAAAGGAATGGAAGCTGAGGTATTGGGATTGTAGGGAACGGTGTTCGAGGGAAGGACTGCAATTCGAGAATACCAATTGTACGCAATGTGAAAGTCTCGCAGTGAAGTATTTGTCGAAGCTTTGTAAAGATGTCGGCGAAATGATTAGCTCCATCCTCCCAAAATTAACTGAGGAATTTCTCCCACCCTGCTGATTGACCGTAATAAGAGGAAATCGTTGTGGTTGTTTGTTGCCAACCCCCCTCATGATGTCTCCTATCCCACCAACTCTGCCGACCTCCTGTGCCATTGTAATCCAATGCTCTAATGCACCACTCCTTGATTTGACTCTATTGCGGTCCATGGTTGGCTTCCGCGGAAAAGAATTTTAATTTCCCAAATTTGTAGCTTGATACTCTTTTCCTATAATGATAGCAGGATACCGAGCCTCGAGAGCAACAACCGGGGCCACTTCCGCGTGTCGTGGAAATCTAAACTTCCTCGTTGGAACTACAGATTTTGCACGAAGACTTATGGCTTCAGCGTGCATCTTATTGCTCTTTACTCTTGCAGCAATAGCAGATTATCAACCGTCACCGCGAACCTGAATGCAGAAGCTATTGGAATTTTTAGTTCGGATTGTAAATAGTGGCAGAACATGGGGTCTGCGGAAGATAGGGTGTGCGGAGGGTCTGCGGAGGATAGAGTTGTGGGGGATAGAGTTGTGGAGGATCGAGTTGCAAAGGATAGAGTTGCGGAGGATAGGGTGGCGGAGAATGGAGCTGCGGAAGGTAGAGTATGCGGAGGGTTCTGCGAAGAATAGAGTCGCGGGGTCAGAGTCGCGCAGGATATAGGAGCTGAGGACAATAGTGAGCGTGCATTGGGAATATTTGCATGAAGCCCATTCATATTGCGTCGCAGAGGATATGGGGTATTAAAACAATAGTTGGCACACTCTTTGTATGTTTGGACTTAATATTGAGCGCATTCGGATTGCGTCTTTGGAGAGATATGAGCTGTCGAATTCACTATATTCTGTCTAGATTTTCAATAGCACTCGACATATGCGTAAGATAATCTATGAGGTTTGATGTAAGTCTCATGGATTCTTATATGTATTTCGTGATTGTGGTCTTCTCGCACCAACTCGTACTAACATGGAGATGTGAAGCCTTGCAACTGTATGATTCCCGAACCTATTCGCGAATTTCATGGTATCACGATGGCAGTGGTAATTCGTCAACGCGATCAATCAATGGAGGAAATGAAGAAGTCGAATTCTCTCAACTCAAAGGTTCAGAGTTGTTTGAATGAGCCTAAGACTTTCATCAGTGCGGGGTCAAAGGCGGTGTAGATGGCGGGGTCAATCATCTGCGGTTAGTGATCACAGCTCAAAGTACGCAACCTAGCTGCAAAAATCGGTCACGGTTACTCATGTCATTTAGTAAAATACATTCAATCATACCCAACACTCCCATATTTAAATAATTGATCGCTTGTGATAGAAATTCATGTGTCATAGTCATTTAAGTTGGGAATACAAATGAATCTATTGAGTTATTTAGGGGGTTAGGTTTTGTAGTTGATGTATATTATTCAATTGATCGAGACATACCGTGACGTATCGTGACATATCGTAACGTACCGTGACGTACCATAATATACCGTAGCGACCGTGACATTCTTCGTACAGCAACAACAATTCCAAGTACATGCCAATATTAGCATTGCGAGAATTAAACTTGGCTCAGGAATATAATTGAAGTTATTCATCAATACCATATAACTTTCATATACAACATACCAGGTATGATAGAAATCAATGAAGTACCAGAGAAATTCACGTGATGTCTGAAGGTGGCACTTATGAGAGTTTCCCTATATCCACCTCGGACCTTATGAAACAAGACGTTCCTTTGAAACACTAATTCTTTGACGCATATATGCAAGATCTTGAGTGGTTCTCTCAGCTATGAGGGTGGTATCGTAAGATGAAGATCGCGGTCACGGTCAGGTGAGCCTCGTTTATAACTGGAACCAAGTCCACCATGAGATTAGATTCCTCGTTTATAAAAGGAGGTGGCAAAGTTAATTTGGGGAAGTCAATGAGCTCCAGACGATTTATATCAACATAGTTCCGTTGAATAGGGAATGCGAACATATTCTTCTCTTCACCGTAAGAAGTAGTTCAAATATTAGTGTAAGCTTATGGTATATGTGAGATGCTTCACCCACCATCTTACTTCCATAGTACCACATATTCCAAGAGAGAAACAAATACAGATTTCAAGAGAAATGATCTACCTTTGATGCAGATTGATGCTGTTTCTCGGATTACTGTTGGTCCAGAATGACCAATTTCACTCTTCTCAACAGAATTGGGCACCGGGTAAGGTATACCCGGGGTGATCTGGGTATAACCCGGGCAATATACTACCCAGCTCTACCTCTGCGGGGTAGCTATAAGCCCTGTGACATACGTTGGGTATTTGGGATACCCACGAGTATATAGTACGTAAGGATACCGTATACTTTTGGAAAATTGACTCTTGGCATACATGAACTAAAATTTAAGGTTAATTTTTTATCCAATCGAGTTGAAAAGAAATGTAGCATATCCACATTTGAGTGACTGGACACGTAATTTACTTTGTGGAGTTTCAGTCGGAGGCTTAAAATAAACCATGCAAAGTGAGCCTGATTGGATAAAAAAATTAACTCTAAGTTATAGTGTTCGAATGCCAAGAGTCAATTTTCCAAAAGTATACGGTATATAGCTCACGTAAGGACGGTCATTTGATATATACCCTTGGGTACCCTGAGTACCCTATGTACTCGGAGTATTGTCCGGGTAATCCACCATATAAACCCTCCATGGGTAATTTATACTACCCTATGAGGCCAAATACCCGCGGGTAAGCTAGAGTGTCCACCCTGCTTCTAGATGAGTAGTAGAAATCCAGGAATACTGGGGGACTGGGAGATGGAGGATGATATACAGGGTACACAATAGGGGAAAGAACATAATTGTATACAATTGTTGCATCCCCCTTTCAGATTTCCCCAAATTCCTTCCAGCCAATTTCTTTGAGAGGAGCCATGAGAGTAAAAGAGTGATGGTATGCAATGGCAGGATGATGAAATAGTTGGGAGTTGAGACGAAGAAAGTGTGGGAGAAGATGAGAGATTGTGAGAGCATGAAAAACGATTTGATGATAGCGGAACTGACCGACTTTCATAGTGTGTCCAATAGTCCGGACTGTCTAGATGTTGAGATTGAATTATATATTGCAATCCAAAGCCAAAATAATCCTATTACGTCTTTTACCATCCCGTAATACGATATCTCAATACTATCCAGTAATCCTTTCACTTCTTCTAATCCTATATCTAATTGCATCTTCGTACCGGAAATCCACCCGTACCCCGTGAGGTTTTTGGAGTATTTACCCTACTTATAAGGTAAAGCAGGGTATTAACCAATAGGAAATAACCTAGAGGACCCCGGGTATACTCCACCTTGTGCCTAGCCCTATTCAACAAACTTAAGATCACTATAAGAATCAACATGGACCCAAGCTTAACCGCACAGATTGGTTCGGAATCAGTCATCAATGGCGATCCCAGGAGATGTGTGGATCAGGTTGGTCGCGGAGGACTATCTGAAACAAAAAGACTTAAGCATATCATGTTGTTTTGTATCGATCCTTCTAGTTTTAGGCAAGACAGTAAGCCATTGGCACTTTTCTATTGATAGTTGGCGGTAGTTAGTATTGACAACAATAATTCTCTGAAACGAGGCAGTGATATAGCGAAGACGTTCTGGGAATCTGTCAAAAGGGCGATCCACCTCGGGACTCTGTCACCCCACATCTCCTGAGTAGTTGAGGATTGCTCCGTTGATTAGCTTTGAGATCGGAATACCTCAGACAACTGGCAATAGGGGTTAGTCTCATTTTAGACGGGCTTTTGACCTAAAATAGCTTTACTATTTCGTGGCTGATGAAATATAGAACCTACATCGATGATGAATCTAGTGACATAATAGTAGATCCAAGGGAAGAAATATGAATCTCAAAGCATGAGGAACATGTAGTGAATGTTCCAAACCAATCAACTTTTCTTGGCAAGACACACTGCCAAATATCTTACTATAAAATAAACAACCTGTACAGTATCAAAATTGCATGCAATTCCTCTCAACGTCTTTCGCTACAACCATGGGGTACCACAAATCCTACCGCCGGATTGTCACCAAGGAGAAACCTAGTGGTTCACTCATTTAAGATTTCCTGTACTGAAGACACTTGAGTTATTTGGAAATTCAATCCCATTGCCAATGAATGGGTCATTGGCGAAATCTTGTCATACAAGTGGTCATGAGGAAGTCAATCACGTGTTTTAGTATGGTTACCATCTACTTTATATACACACTTACTATAAGCTTAGTACACTGTTTGTGTGTTAGTACACTGTGCGTGTGTGTGTGACTAGAATTAAGTATTCAGTATCTTGAAGGATTTCTGGTGAGCCCCTTCATTGAAGTTTCTTATCTCCACATGTCAACTTGCTATCATGTGGAGCGTTGGATGTGAAGAAGGAAAGTGCGAAAGTTGGCACTTTCCACATCACGCATGAGTCAAAACCCTTCAATTAGAAGAAAACTCTAGACATGTTCTCTTTTTTCATACCACATCATAACGCATCCTCAAATCAACAAGAAGACTTCTATCGTCGAATATACCATATACCAATTTCAGTCGAATATACCAAGTTCAGTTGAATATATCACAAATTCAGCATGTCTAGTATTGATTTGATGAAACAGGTGATGGATACGATTGAGAAGCGTAAGTTAAACTGTTACAATTCAATGTACAAACATATATTAATGAATACAGTGGAAAAGGCACACCAAAATGATCTTCAGGCTATAGAGATTGTCCGAAATGAGAATAGAGAATAGATAATTGAAAAAGGAGTTGGAATCACTAAAGGCTAAGAAACAATCACACCAGGAACCCTCAACATACTACCGGGACTTTCCAACCTTCCGCCGGGATAGTTCGTGTTCGGACTCCCAAGAGTTCAGCCAAGATTCCTACCATACCGCTCAGGGGTCCGTTTCACATTTAACCTCATATCTGGAAGAACCCCCCACGCAACCATTCTCATTTCCTCTTTACAATGAAACGATCAACACTCAGAGTATGAACTCGTCTCCACAATTCGGAAATCCAGATCAATATGCCACGTCTTCATACCTCCCTTCACATAGATCACCATCAACTCAGACATTAACCGCAACTACGGTTGCCAAATTCGATGATACATTGACATCTTCCCAGACGATATGCTCGAGCCAAACAACCAGGGCTAATGTCATGACCAATCTTCATCATAATACTGTTCAATTTCGGCCAGTATTTACTATCAAGAGAAAGTCTCGGGAGGAAGCTCCCAAAGCAGTAAGAACACATAAGAAAGAAGAAGAAGGAAGAGAAGGAAGAGAAAGAAGAAATTGATTGATTATTGGCCATCCCCGACGAGATGGAAATGTCGATTGGTCGGAATAATCTCGACAACCCTCTTGGAGTGACTTGGGGTGGGAGAACCCCCAATGTACAATTTACGACGGGAATCCCAAAATACAGAGTGGGAGATCAAATGTTCGGGACGGGAAACCAAAGATACAAGGCGAAGGTACCACGATTAAGATGGGGTGGGGGTCTGAAGAAGTTTGGTAAGGGTTGCGTCCTTTACTACCACGACCAAGATCGCATTATGAAAATCCACATATCAATTCCTGATTTCAAAGACATGTTCAGAGTACAGCGATTCTACTTTCTCTTTGTGATGATATAAAAATCGAGTTTCCTGGTTTCGGAGGATAAACTTTTTGATTGTTCGATGATATCCACGAACATCGTTCCTCTAAATTTGAGTACATTCACAATGCAAGGACTCCCAGTTACCTCACTTTCTTTCACAGCATCAATTCGAGACCAAATTTAAAAATCATTGAAATACCATGCTATCTGAAAAGAATCATATGAAAAGCGCTTTTCTCCTTAAGATTCATCCCCTTTCATAGTGCCAAAGGATATCTATTTTCCCGCATCCAAATTCATCACTTTCATTCCTCCATAAGCCCTTTCCATTTCCCCTATAAGACACCGCACGCAAGCAAATTAATTTTCCAGAGGCACATGAAAGTACCAATGCCCCTTAATCATCTCCATCATCATCAGCTTCATCATCATCATCTTCCCCTAAAAGACGCGCCAAGACTTCTCCCGCAGAAGCCCACAACATCTTATCCTCTACGTCACCGAATGCTCCCTCAGCTGCGAGCTTGCTGTTGAACTTACGACCCATATCAGCCCTAACTTTCTTATCGAAAGAATCCTCCTGATACAGGATTATGATCTCCTGTTGTTTTTTCTGTCCCAACCGATGCAATCGGCCGAAAACATGTAGGAGAATGTCGACAGAACTTGGGTACTCGCAGATAATCATCTTACAGCAACAGCCATGAAAATTGAGGCCGTAAGATCCCAATTTGAATCCGACCAAAAATACATCAACGTCGTGATTGGGGTCGTTGAATTGTGCGATTATTCTTCGCCGATCTTCGCTTGTGTGGCTTGAAAGTAGCGACATTACCTTATATCCCAATAGATTGAGCACGCTCTCTGCATCCCTATTTTGAATTAGTATTTCGTTATATAATCAAAGAATTGAAGGACTTACCATTGACTCATTGGCCAGTTGAAGAACGCCATACAGCGCTCTCCCTTAGCTTTCCACTCCGCCACTTGAAGAACTAGTGCCTTTAACTTTGGAGAGTCTCCCATGTGGACCCGGGCCATCTGCAAGCGATTGGAATATGGAGGGTAAATGTTGGATGTCCGAGTTCGATAAAACTTATAGGACACCCCGTGATCGTCATCCATCTCATACCATGATCTAACCTCCATAGTCGTACCAACAGGAACATCCTTGACCTTCCGAGTGACAAGCTCGGCCAGTTGTCCATCAAATGAAGTCAATTGCAGACCCCGATACGCCCCCATGTTAATCTTACCTCCAGATTCCGAATTAGTTTTTTTGACACTTGTTAAAGCTGGTACAGCATCATTTGGCACGAACAGCTTCTTTGCCCAATCCGATGTCGCATTGTCAAATTTGACCTTTTGTCGTTTGGTCATTCTCAACTTGATGGTCTTGACTGTATAATGTGGGATAGCTTCCCCTGGAGTTTCCATCTTTCCATTGATAGTCTCGAAGGAATGAGACATGAGCCGCTTTCTTTGGATTAGTTGAAGTATTGGGCGCAGAACAGCTCTGGCCACGCTTGCTTCCCAATCAGATTCTGCTCCTACTGCCAAGAATGCTTTGGGACAAAGAATATGAAGTGGGAATCCCTTTTCGATTGCATCATGGACACGGTCCAACTCTGGATGTCCATTTCGGCTTGAAACGATCAGTTGTCCTCTTGTTCCGCCTTCCTCTGTCGGAAAATCCACCAAAGGGTTAAACCCCTTTGCGTACATGGACACAAGGCCTTCAAGAGTGGATGGGAGTTGAAGCGGAAGTTCCTTCACCTTCAAAAGTTGTATAAGTAGCCCTCGTGCATCAGTTATCCGATTGATCAAAGGTGTTGCTGACATCCCGACGAAAAAGTTGATCTGCAGCTTGTATAATGCATCGGCAGATAGAGTGCATGGATTTTTGATCAGATGTACTTCATCTGCAACCAAACGACCGAGAATACCATTGTTTTTGAGCTTCATTTCGTACTTTCGAAGAACTTGCTCATCTTGGGCTGCCATGAAATCAATCTCCGCCTCGTCGCTCATATAATCTGTTTCCTTTTCTTTGCCCTTCGCACTGGGTCTCGAAGAATTTTTCATGGATCTTCTCGCAAAAGTCGTGTAGCTAGTCAAAAAGAAAGTCTTTGACGTCTAGGTTTTTGTCAGTTTGTATTTATTCCTGTGATGCGTCAAGCTTACATTTGGGTCTTTCGGATCCATGGAGTCCAACTCGGTCTGAAATTGCTTAATGTTGGAACCCATCAAGCATCTCTCACGATCGGGATCGGAATGCCCTCTCTTTCCATAGAAGATTCGGCAGATCAATGCATCTGAAAAATACTTCTTGAATTCTGCATACCATATATCGATTACCGCAGATGGTGCTACTATCAATGTCGCAAAGTGATTTTCGCTACCAGTTGCAGTCAGTCTTTGGTGGGTTATGAAGATGAGCAGCAGAATAATCATCGTCTTCCCAGAGCCACACTCTCCTGCTAGCAGGCCACCTTTCAATGGCGATGCCTCCATGTCGATGAGCCAACTCATATCTTACACATGTCAGTATATCAATTACACATCAGAATGGGATAAAATTACCAATCACTTGATGGGGATAGGGGGTTAGTAGTGGAAGTCCTGGGACCTTGATACTCTTGGGGTCGGTAAAATCAAAACCGTGGGTGCTGCAGCACTCTTGGAACGATTTCGGCTCTGAAGTAGCTGTTGACATCTTTTCCAAGATGTCGAAAAAATGTTGTCTCCCTTGCTCAAATTGTTCTTGCTCAGCTTTCGTTAGATCTTTGATAGATTCAAAAATGTCGGCAGTTTTCATTGCATTTACAATGATAGGATTTTGATCAGGATCAGCTTGGCGTGGACCATCAACTGGCTTTGTCTTGAACGACATCCTAGACATGTGTACTCCAAGGGTCTTTATGAATTCCTTCAGATCTTCTTCAGTAATAGCCCCTCTCCCAACGTTGTTTCCCTTTCGCTCCCTTGAAGCGCATTCTTTCGTAACGTCCCCCGTTCGATTCCAGGACTTGTGTAATTCCTCAAAAACCAGAATGTTCTCATTTTCGACTTGTTCTCCGGATACGTTTTCCGTATCGCTTGATCCGTTGTCTAACTCGAGCATGTCGTCCGCTTCCCATTGCTTCTTCAGGGCGTATGATATCTCTTTGTCTATAGCATCGCTGGTAATACTGCTACCCTCTGAACCAATCCAGATGGGTTTCAGCGCCAAATCTGAACGACTATTACGCATGCGAACGTTACCGTTCTTGTGCTTAGACCAGAAGACCCTCAAGGTTACCAAACCTCGGAACCAATTCTCGCGGGAATGAATCTCCAAAGGCTTGGCCGGCTCATCATCAGGGAAATGATCACTATATGTAGTGATGATCTTGTGTATTGCCCACATGTAACAGAAAAAACCGGTTTCATCTCGTTCCTCTGCGTAGCCAAGCATCTGGTGAGTGAGTGGGAATAACGATCCGGTGACTAGTTCGACTTGTGGTGGTGTCAAAGAACGAATTGCCTTGAATAGCCCATTTTGGCCGAAATCCTTAGCTCCTGGATCGCCATTACGGAATTTGCATCCGAATGCCAGTTTCTTTTGCGCGAGCCAGTTATTGAGTATCGCTGGCAGCTTGTCCTTATCTTCAAACCATTTGATGAGGCCACCAGAAGTTTCGAATCCCAGATATCCCGCGACGCTTACCATGGAATCTTGCTTCAAACCTGCTATCATGACACCTTCAGGGTTCTTGCGTCTAGCATCCATGATTGCAATTCTAACGGCTTCCTTGTTCATCCCATGATCTTTGGTAGCCTCGCAAAAACTGAGGTTGTCGTCTGCCAGCTTCCTCAAAGCTTTTGCCTTGGGGGTAGGGGTGATAGGCGAACTCTGATTGAAATCCTCGTCGTCGGACCAGGGAACAAATAGTGCCTTTGCCGGGTAGGTTCGCCCCCTCAATGACATTCTGGAGCCCGAGGATGCCATTGCATGTATCAGAACTATGAAAACCATCAGTTAGATCCGTTATTGTATGAAGGTGATATTGAGAATGAAAACATAATTGATCAAAATCATTGATTAAATGGCGCCTTCAGCCTCATACTTGAGGAAGAGTTAATGGAATGGGAAAACTTCCAAAGCCAGCCATTGTCGACTTAATGAGATAATCGTTAACGGAATGGGAAAACTTCCAAAGCCAGCCATTGTCGACGCAAATGGATAAGCGCTTGCTTAAAAATGTTGAAGAATACCTCCAAATCTGCTTAGAAGCAGACTGGCAGCAGATCTGCCGATTTCCCATACAAATTTGCCCTCAATTCTGCTAAACTTCTGCTTGGAATAGAGCTCAAATCTCTCAAAAACGGGTAATTTGAACGATTCAAGCTCCAGAATTGGGCGAAGAATGGTGTTAGAATGATAACGTACCTTGTACAAGCTGCTGGAAGCAAGGCAAGAGAAAGATCGAGTGGTATTGATATTTTGTGTGTGGGGAAATAGAAAATATGTCGCACCGCAGACTTGGATCTCAGTACAATTTGTCTTGAGCAGATAGTTTGCACCAAGATAGTATTGTCGAAGTCTGCGTTTGAGAAAAGAAAAGAAGGAGTAGTACTTGTAAGAATCGTAGTCAAAAGTTGGTATTTTTGGTGTTGTCGGATTGTTGTTGTATAAGGTTGAAGGTTTAGAAGATTCGGAGAGAAAGACGAGGAGGTATTCTCAGATTCGCGCTAGTGGAGGTGGATCCTTATCAGAAGGGCAATAACAGAATTTTCGTTGGGAAGAGTGAATGTATTTCCCAATTGGGCGATTTTGATCCTATCGTGACGCTTGATTGGAAATATGTTGCATATCTGATTTTGTTAACACATTACTGACATAAAGGCCTTCCAGCTTCGAGATTTCTTCTTTATCTGAGGGGCAATATCAGGATTGTTGTTGGGAAAAGTGAATATATTTCCTATTTGAGCAATTATGATGCTATCTTCAAGTGTGATCAAGGGCGCTAAGCCTAGTGCCAAAATGGAAATAGTTATATGGATTCCATCTGAATCTCTTTGCTTTCTCTTCTCCATCTTCTCTACAACTTAATTGAAAGCTTTCAACGTTATTCTATATTTGATCTTGCTCTTGGATCAAACACTGATAGATCGATCAAATCCACGCTAAGCTTCCTCGCTTAGCGTCAGAACAGATATATATCGATTTCTTCTAAGCTTCTTTTCTTTCTCTCTTCAATCTTTTCTACAACCTTTTCTTTGCCCATTGAGACGACAAGGATAGCACTCAATCTTTACTCATACTGGATCTTGCTCTTGGATCAGACATCGATAGATCGATCAAATCCACGCTAAGCTTCCTCGCTTAGCGTCAAAACAGATATATATCGATTTCTTCTAAGCTTCTTTTCTTTCTCTCTTCCATCTTTTCTACAACCTTTTCCTTTGCCCATTGAGACGACAAGGATAGCACTCAATCTTTACTCATACTGGATCTTGCTCTTGGATCAAACATCTATATTTTTTTCATCCTTTTAAACGCAATCATGGCACCTTCAAATGACTCCATAACTATGAGCTTTGCAGGTGGCGATAAGGTGCCCAACAACGCCATCCTATTTTCTTCAGAAAAATCGAAGCATGAATGGTTTTGGCTCTCCAATTTCCACATGGAGTCATTCAAAGACGATGATGGGGTGACATATACCTGTGGAGAGAGGTTAGTGATCTAATCATTCCATTCATGTGTTCCTTCTAACAGTCTACATAGTTATTTTCAAGCACAAAAGGCCCGGCTCATGAAAGATAAGGCCAGGTTCTTAAAAATTGCCGGTGCCAAGTCTGCCATGCAGGCAAAAACCATGGGCAACGCAATCAAGAATCTGGACATCGAGAAGTGGAATCAACTCTCCAGTGATGTCATGGGCAATGCCCTCTTCTTCAAACTTAGGAACAAGATCGAATGGCAGGAGGACTTGGTTGCGACAAGAGACAGGTTGATCGTCGAATCGAGAGATGATAAGGTTTGGGGGTCAGGCCTGGGGAAGGGCAAGACCAAGAGCACGAAGATCTCTCAGTGGCCTGGTGAGAACAAGTTGGGAGAGGAATGGATGGAATTGAGAGCCTATCTCAAAACCAATCTCTCCAAGAAAGCTAGCGATGGTAGTAAGTACATTCACTCCATCAAATTAACAAAGCTAATTTCATAAATAGGTGCTAATCAGGATGGTACTACCAATGAGAGTTGTGCCTCCGGAGCTGCTATCGAGACCAACGCAGCCATTCAGACTTTGGGTCCCTGTCATACCACCCCTCGAAAGTCTTCACAACCAATCACCCCCCCACCAACAGCCGTCAAGCTTATCGCCCCTGTTCAAGAAAACGGTCCGACCAGTCACCCGCAAACATCTCGCAAGCGGAAGAGATCTGCACCGGAATCTGAAGATTCACCCAATACAATCAGTCCCCCTTGCCGCTATTATCAACCAAGAAAAAACTAAAATGTCCATACAAGGAATTTCTTCACTCGAGTGGAAATCTTCGATATTCCGTCACTAACAGGTTCTATTCGATATGGTATGGGAGGTAGATCGGGGCTTCAATATTTTTATGCTAATTTTTATTCATCTAACTTCAAATCTGCAGGCTGGGAATTGTCATTTCACAAAGGTGGTGACATGAGATTACACTGGAGTTACTTAAGGTGCATTATTAGAAATTTAATTATGAAACGGGGATGTTCAATTATTAATGAAAACATATTTCAGATTTAGACCTTGACTTATTTTCCCACTAACCATGATTATAACCCTCAAAGTCGGAAGTATGGCGGATCTGAATATAACTGACACTCCCGACCACAAAATCTGGGAAAACTCCCAAGTCATGAATGGAGAAACTTCATCTGGTAACATGAATCTAACAGTGCTATAGATGTCAAAAAGAATTCCTGTGGCTAATGAAAAATCGGCTGAAGGACAAGCCTTAAATGGTATTAATATGGGAGAGATCGATGTCAACAGTTCCATTCCAACCACCACTCAGCTACCCGAAGACACAATCTTCTCAAATTTACTCACATTCAAGAATCGATCAATGGAATAAATTCTAAATTAAGCAATTAAATTCTTAAAGACAAACAATATATGCTCTATAGCTAGATTATCTATTCTAAGCCGATTGATTGACTGGTTGACTTGACCAGCCTTTAAGGACAAGTCTCTTCCATCATGAAACCAAATCTAATCTATCCTCTTAAATAATCAATTCTTTACTCATTCTCCTTAACATCGATAACTGTCGACTTGAACTTCCTTGCAGATACCTTGCGATTGAACAAGATATCAGTCTCACGGTAAGATCGGTGCTTGAGTTCAGGCAAGAAAAAGTAGGCCAGCACCCAACAGACCAGAGCGGTACTACCCCATACAAAGCCACACTTGCCTGCAAGATTCCATCCTGTTGAGTTGAGCATTTTTGAGGCAAGATAGATCATAGGAATCTCTGCAAGATAATAGGCAGCACGACCAACACCAGTGCTCAAAGCGCGAAGACGGACTGAGGAAGTCTCAGCAATAATGGTATACGAAATTGGTCCGAGAGTTCCGGCAAATACGAATGAGATAACAATTGCCAGTGATGCTTGAGCAAGATTCGTTTGATCATTTTGTTTGATGGAGGCGCAAACACCCAGGATGAATAGGAGAGTGACGTTGGTGGCTGTACCCCAGAGATAGATTGTTCGGCGACCGAATCTACCAGTGAGAGGCCAAGACAGGATGTTAGCAACGAATTGCAGACATGAATTAATCAAATTGAGTTTGAAAGCAAAGTCTGCGTCAATTCCGGCTTCTAAAAGGAGAGTTAGTTTTCTATGATATCAAATTATCAAAGTTGGACCACTTACGCTCGAAGAAAAAGGTAGCTTGGTTGGCAATCAAATTTCCAGCAAAGTTTTGAGAGGCATACATCAAACAGGTAATGATAGTTCGTCTCAAGTCGGTACCCCTAAAAAGGTCGAGGAGAGTAGGATCACCTCCCAATTTCTTTTCAATCTCAACTGTTCGTTCCATCATGGCGACTTGCCCTTCACAATGCTCTTGGGAGTTACGACCGAGACGCTTGACAGATCTAAGGGCTTCTTCTTTCCTTCCGCGACGTATCAACCACCAAGGAGATTCAGGAGCGAAAAATATAAGGATCAACAGTGGGGTCTAGATATGTTAGCTTCGAAATGTACATTCATATAGGAAATACTTACGGGGAAGAGCCATTGCAAGGCAAGAGGTACTCTCCAGGCCCATGGGGCGGATTTCTTATTGTATGAATAGGTGACACCGGCGACGATGATGCTACCAATAGACCAAGACATTTGTAAAGTAGCGGTACATGCACCTCGAAGTGAAAGAGGAACAACTTCACTAGCGTATGCAGGAGCGTTGGCGATGAAGAATCCCCAAGGGAGACCTTCAAAAGCTTGTCCAATGGTAAGGACCTCAAGCGAGTCGGCCTAAGATGGTAAATTAGTCATTGGGCGCAACAATGGAGTATGTGCAACTTACAAAGAATGAGATGAAAATTGTGGCATTCATAAGGATGAGGGCCAAGATAGTAGTCCAACGGTAACCGAGGCGATTGGTGACAGGACCGGCTAAAAAGACACCAATGAAGGCACCACACTGACCAGCTTGGAAGAGCGCGCTTTGCCATTTCGTTTCGATAGCATATTTTCCATCCGGTTGAAGGACACCGTACCTTTCCTGGAAAGATGCAAGTGCAACAAAGTTACTGTTTAAAAACATATCAAACGATTCCATGACCTAACGGAAGTTAGTTGAAACTCTAAGGCATAATATCACCTAGGCCTAGAACCTACAATGGTGAAACAAAAGGTGAATGCCCAAAAGCATGCCATCGGATATAATTTGACTGCTTCCCACATTCCCATTTCATGCTCGCGGTTCTCCCCATCCTGGGCATGACTCATAAGATCCTGGTTGACCAAAACCTCAGCATGATCGACGTCATGCTCCTTCAGGTCGTTAATGTCGGCCTTCTCGTCTGCATGCAGATTATTCTGTGGTGTCGCCATGATGAAGATATTCGATTTGTCGATTTATGTTGGTAAATGGTTCCACCAAAGCTATGAAGAATTGAAAGAAGCTCAGTGGCTTCCTTGAATGGGAGAAGAGCGCGACACAGCCTTGCTACCACGGTATGATTATAGGTGTTGAAGGATAACCAGTGACAAGGTCAATTGCGCGTTGTCGATTGCGCGATGTCACACAAAAAGGAATGAAGGGAAACATCAGAAAACATAATGGGAAATCCGAGATATTATATCCTGTCGTTCTTTCCATATCAGACGATATGCTTATTGGTGGTAAAATCCGCAACTGCATGAAGGAGCAGCTCGCTTATATCCTTGAAGCTGGTTAGTACCAATCAAAAAGAGTTAAAGTATATTAATTTTATGCGCGCGAATCAGAAATAATCTTCGTTTGGGATTCTATCCTCTTTAAGAACTGCTTCCCCGCGACCCCGTACTTATCCCCAATCACACTAATCCTTTGAGATCAATTTCCCCACGCTCCACATTGTTTCCCCAGTTACACTACCACTCCGTACCTAGATAGTAATTGTTACATAACTTACATTCTCACGGGCAACCTGTACAACATGGGAAACCTGGGCAACATGCGGTGTGCTCGCTCCGGAAACCAGATAGTTGGGTAAGTTTGAGGCAAGGTCGAGGCACAGAAAACGAAGTCTAACGGGGAGATTTTACAAACGCGCCTATAAAAGTTGATTGACAACGCCACTTCTTCTTTAGAACATACTACCATAGGTACTGGATAGAATTTGTCTCGTGCGGAAGAAACCGAAATGTTGTTAAAAACCACGTGTAATATTATTCACACCTTCCTATTTCGATAGATTTAATCAGGGTCAAGAGTCAAGACCACATGACTCTTGCAATCGGCTGTTGTCCGAGATGACAAGGCGTACGACATGCATGGGTGTGAATGACTTCTGACCAAGCATTTAAAGGGCCTTTTAACGGGGAGCCTCAAAGCTTTTCTTAACGATCAGAAAAGGCTTTTTATGACAAGGAAACTGATGATTTTTTGGATGGATTTTGAACTGACTTCAATAGCCAATACCATGAAGCTATTTCAAAGTGTAAAGTTGACAATAATCGGTGGCTGGCTCGCTGGCTATAGTTACCCAACAACCCAGGTTTCCTTATGTGCGGAGATTCCCCAATCCCCGTTCCCCAATCCCCAATCCCCGCGAAAATAACGTGTTCATTCGACCTCCACCTATACAAGGATCGTGATGCTAATGAAGATTAGCCTCTTATGCATACGAAGTACTCGGGGAACATTACTTTTGAGGGAAAGGAATAGTGGGGGCTCGCTTACTAGTTGTTATCCCGATATCCATTTCCACCTCCACCTCGGCTCCGCGATAGCATCCATGGCAACCCGAGTCCAACCCGAGTCGAACAAGTTCCTAGCTATTGAACGAGATTACTTCCGCTCCACTGTCATGAAGCTGGGGTCCGGGGAAGTTGATCTTGTCCAAAAGACGGTGGTTGGTTGTTTCATCATGTTGATTGCCCAATATATTCGTAAGCACAATCACTCCCCATTACCCCACCAATTCAATACGGGGAGATATCATACCTCAATGAGTACATTCATTATGGCCGTGCTGTCATTTGCCTCATTCTTCTCCCTCATCTCCGTCACGACCTCTTGCCTCATACCGCCGGTAACAAATTTCCAGAATATTCATACAAAATGCTACAATTTCAACTTGATCCTCAGGCAGCCAGCGAATGTAGAAGTGGGTGGAAATATTTCTTACCAATCGACAACAAAAGTCACAGATTCAAAGGTAATATGCTTCTACAAGTTCTCGTTTGAACATGTCTGGAATGACTTAAGATCGAGGGAAAATATGTATCTTAATCGGTTTGGTAAGAGAATTGAAGAAGAAGATGTAACTATTTATGAGCTTTCGAGAAGATACAAGAGAATCGGAAAAGGTATGCATCGGGTGGAAGGTTTGGAAGTGGGTTGTGGAAGGAGATATATTGGAATAGATCGGACTTGGTTTATAGCGACAAACCTCACTGATTCATTACATATTCAACCATATTTTACGCGGAAGTGAAGATATATATGCCTCAATAGTAGGCATTCTCCAACATAAGATCAGCCAATTTCGCAGCGATCTCTAAGAACTCATATTCGAACACCACCTCCGTTGCACTTGACTGTACCTTTGCAGCATGTACTGTTCCCACATTCGCAAGAACACATACGATACAATCAGTTTCCTCATTCCACCAACGTGATCCGTCGAATCTAAGAACGCTACCATTATGTCCAAGCCGGTTTCCATATCCACGGGGGCTTTGAAATCGAAAGATAACATGGCCTATTTCAAAATAGTCTCCAGCCGATTGCGTTGTTCTTAATAGCTCCATAGACGAGGTACTGAGCAATTTTCCATCTCGGAGAGAGATTGCGAACTTGAGAAGGTCGGGAATGGAGGAGATCATTCCGCCAGCTACCCATTCGAATGGTAAGTTTGATCGGCTTACATCTATGATGTCGGTTCTATTCCATTTATGCTCAGAGAAACTTGGACAGATACCAGCTGTGTTGCGAACTGTCTCCGTAGCATAATGATATCGATTTGGTAAATTTTCTGTTCGCGATCCCACCTTCTCGAATCCTTCAAACCATTTTGGTCCCCCGCCACAAATACTTTAGTAATACTTCCGATTCCAAAGATAGTACAGTTATTGATCGGAATTTATTTTTCTATATTTGCAAAGCCAGCTGAATGACGCCAGATGATGCCCTTGGAAGTCATGACCGCAGCGGATACACCTGGATACCCATATTGACGCCGTTTTGTAATACTGAATCCAATTCTGCCAATAGTTCACTCTTCATATCAGATCCCCTCTCCATAATTGCGCCCATATATCGCTTCGTGGGGCCTAAAGCTTATGATGAATGTGTATTTGTGTATTTGAATTGGAAGAGAGATGAAGAGGTTTAGTGACATCTTTTCGAATACCCCGCATTATATAGGCAGTAGAATTACATGTGTTAAGTCCACCACCCCCACCCCCACTGCTTAAATCATAGCCTCAATACCCAAACAGCTACAAAGCGTAGTCCCTAGTTACAACCTAAATCCCTCTGGAATCTCACCGAGTAGCTTACTGGAGCGGTGAACCTTTATGGCTGTTTGATATGATTTTGTTCTTCTCTTTATAACAATTGGGAGCTGTGCATCTTCACCTCGTTCATCATCTCGAGTAGTGCAACTTCTGGTACTCGCTTTGAAGAATTATTTGGGGGTATTTATTCTGATAGGAAGTTTCTCTGGCAAACTCTATTAAAAGAGTGGCATATATATGTAAAATAAATTCCAATAGTGTAGTAGCTTGCGATTGCACAGGAAAAACAATTTCCCATATAATGACATCTAGAACATCACTGAATGGCCGTTGATCACTCAAAATACTGTCTGCCCTCCTATAAAATTGTCAGCGTATATTTCATGAGTCTCTGCACTCTGTGATATTTACCATCAACAATCAAATCACTCCCAGTAATATAACTCCCCGCTCCACTACATAGCAATACCAAAGCTCCGCTCAATTCCTCAGGCTTCCCGATCCTACCCATGGGGTTCCTAGAAGTCCAAATATTCCTCGCCTCTTCCAGTCCAGCACCTTCGTTAAGAATAGTATCCATATACCCAGGAGAAATAGTATTTGTTCGAATACCATATCGAGACCACTCCGCGGCAAGACATGATTTCATATGAAGTAGAGATGATTTGGATACATTGTAAGCAACCTGAGGTTGAGGATAGTTAACGGTATGAGCGGATATCGCTAAAAGTCGTTAGTCGTGGACATTAATTGTGATTTGGATATTGAAAACTTGTGAATGAGACGAACAGGCAATTAAAACGATTGAGCCACCAGACTTTTGATCAACCATTTTTCTATTTCCAAAATTAGTATCTTCAAACAAGTTGTACCAATAGAGACATACTTAGCAACAGCCTGAGCACATAAGAATGCCCCAGTTGTATTGATCTCCAAAGTACGTCTCCACTCCTCAACACTTATCTCAAGTGCATGCACACATCCCACAATACCTGCATAACAACATAAAATATCAATACTTCCCAACTCTGTTGCTGTCTCCTGGACTGCTTGATTCACATTCTCAGCAATAGTGACATCGACCGACTTTAGTAAGATTTTTGCATTTGGAAAGTCTGCTATTAGGGAGGATATGGAAGGAGAGTCAGGATTTGAGTGAATATCGAACAGAGCTAATCCACTGAGACCATGTTCAAGAAGGGCACGAGCTCCTTGTAAAGCTAAATTTCCTGCCCCTCCAGTGACTAAATTAAATCGTTAGATGAAGGACGAGAATGTAATTCAGGATGAACACACTGATGGCATTTCCTTTTACCGCAAATCTATCGATAGCAGGGTTCGAGGCTGTTGCCTTATCTTTTGAATCAACGGAGAGAGGATTTGGGCTGCTTGAGTTGCTTGAGTTGCTTGCTAGCTTCATCTGAGGTAATATTCGGTGGACCAAGGCGTTTCGATCGTAGTCCCCTCCCATGATGAATGTATTTTGCAAAAGATGATAACTTTGAATTTGGAATATCCTTCGAGATACTGAAATGACTGTATTTATGTGCTTCTCAAGTTTCCCCGCAATGATTGACAATTCGTGGAGATGTGGGGTTTGTGCAATGTGTTTTGGTGGAGGTCTGCCGAACAATTCCGATGCTGTTCTACGTGACTAATCCTCAGCGAATCAAGCCATGAGTGTCGGTATACTTTCCATTAATAAGTTATCATGCCATGGAAAGAATTCCACCCGCTATTCACACTGGAAGTAGCTGCTGACATCAGTTTTGAAGGATATAATCTCGTCCTTAGGTCTTCCCTCAATCCCAACTTCATCTAGGCCTATCACTTGGGAAGTGGGATGATCGAGATACATTTGGAGTTTGAATCTTGGAAATTCCAAAATTAGATAAGTTAGCCCCGCTCGCATTTTGGTCCATTGTGTGTCTAAGAATGAGCTGGTAGTTTTGGAAAAGGCAGTAAAACAAGGGCTGGCAAAAAGGGAAAGCAACAGATAATGGTCCAGAACAGGATTCTCTTGGTAATTTCTTCAAGAGTGTCACAAAAAGTCAAGATCCACAGCAACAGCTTGCAGGGCGACTTGCAGGTGACAAGTCATGCTAATGCTCAGTGATCTGCCATCTTTTCTGGATTTCACTTTGAAACAATATGTCGAGTTTCCAGTGTAGATTGGTCTAGATTCTGCTTGGTTATGTGATGCAACTGTTCTGGAACTTAATCCGGTCTTGATCCTTTATGATTACCTGCAAATCCACGTAGGTGACATTTGAGGGAGGCCAACACTACATTGCATGTTTGACAGGAGGACTCCATTAATTGATTGATCAAACATCTTGTAAGTGGTGTTACTGATGATATTCCCACAGTATACAATCTTGGGTTACTGTCTGGTTTGATCCCTTGTTTGATCATGGTACGCAGATATATGAGTGTAAGATTGGATGCTTCCTGCATCTGCATTAAGAGCATTTTGGTAGTAATAGGTAAATGGATAGGTTCAACATATTACTAAACGAAGTAGAGAGGACGTTCAAACACATAAGCACTCGCTATGTGAGGAACCCGAATGAGCTTTCATCGTAGCCTTGAATGGTCAAGTGGTGACAACAATTCAGTGGATGCGGGTGCTGTACGTGAATGGTTAAGTGGTATGATTTGAGGAGAGCAACACGATGATAATGATGGTGATGACAACAATATCTTTGAATCCATACTTCATTCATTTCTCCATCTTCTTTACCAATCAACACTTGCAATCGGCGAAGGAAGGGTTGTTGTTGTTGTTATATCTAATAACTCTTTAGCGGTACTTACGGGCCGTGCCAACTCTTTCACAGTCCAGTCAGATACGAACTTATACGAACGATAACGGTAACACCACCGAAATAAAGTGTAACCTTATGAGTGGGTGGATGTGTGGATGCACCAGTTCCGTTCCTTTGACTCGATATCCAATTCTGCAATATATTCATTCATATATCTGTAAATATATCTTCTCCATAATATATATCATATTCATACCCGTACCTGCGAGTGATCTTCAAAAAGCTAACCTACCACCACGACGTCCCACAGCAAAAACAAACTTTTCTTGACTTCACCATCTTATCATTTCACATACCGGTACCCGCACAAAAGTTTCCAGTCTCATTCGTTATTGCATATGCAAAAGCCTGTCAGCAAATATCAAATAACCAATCAATCGTATCAGCCGCCGCAGAAGAATACACTTATCCTGCACGAACAAATGTTCACCGTTCAATCGTTTTCCCCGTCGGTTTAGTCCACACACCGTGAAGATAATTCCATAGGTTCAAATGTCAATTTAAATCAAGGCTATCGGGTTCGAAAATTCGAATGGCGGGTTCGAATGATATTCATAAAGTAAGGCGTAGGCCAAAGTTTCGGGATGGCGAATTAGAAGATGGTAAAGATGTCAAAGATGGCAAAGTTCACAAATCACGATCAACTCGACATGAAGGGGATGGGGTCAAATCAGTTGAGCCTGATGTCTCTGAAGTGCGGAGAAAACGTTCAGAAAGACTCAATGGGAATTCGACAAATCGATCGACCCGCAACAGCGCAGCAACCGAAGAGGTGCCCACAGAATCAAGTGCGACGGTTGATGCGACAAATGAATCATCGAGTCATCGACGAAGAAGACGACATCATACTTTAGAAGACGGTGCTGGACATCATTCGCGATCGAAAACAAATGGTAAAGAGGAGAAATCTACAAGTGATTATGTTTATGCCGCTCCTAGAAACAGCGATCGGAAAAGCAAACCACGAGGCACAACTATAACGGAAAGGAGACGCCGGGATGAAGAGGATGAATCTAGTAGTGATTCTGAAGACGAGGAAAATTCTAAATTAGAACCCATGGATTCAAAGTCGAAGAAGAAGGTAAAGGACGTGGCTCGGGAGCAATCAAAAAGATCAAGTTCAACAAGTAGGGTGAGGAAAGAGGATAAAGACAAAGTACCTACAAAGCGCTCTGCAGTTGCTGGAACCTCGGGGTCGAAAAGTACATCACAAAGAGCTAAAGTCACTACCGGAGATTCCGTGTCACGCCCTCCACTTTCAAGGTATGCATTATGGCTTTGCGCATCTTAAACCATTACTTCATGCTAATCGTATGTATAGGAGTGCAACGACTCGGATTACTACAGACCCTACGCCAATATCGAGGAGGGTTAGCACGGCGGTAGATAAGCCAAAAGCACCATCATCTGTAGCGAATACAGCCACTTCACAACCCTCACAACGCCGTGGTAGCTTTCTAGGAAGTTTCTTCTCATCTGGTCCACCACCTCCTCCACCTCCTCCACCTGAGCCGGAAAAGCTGTAAGTGATTCCGCGGAGCGAGGCGCAAAAGTTGCATACTAATAATCATAGGGTCGAATGTTTGACATGTTTATCGGACGATATTCCAAAGTCCAAGTGCGCCAAATTACGATGTGGTCATCGAATGTGCCATTCTTGCCTCAAACGAATATTTCGACTCTCCGTTAAAGATCCAGCACATATGCCACCAAAATGTTGTACAACTGAACATATCCCCTTGAAACATGTCGAAAAACTATTTGATATACCGTTCAAGAAACTTTGGAATAAGAAATATCAGGAATATACTACGAAGAACCGAATATACTGTCCAGCGAAACGATGTGGAGAATGGATCAAGCCTGAAAATATTCACAAGGATAATGGGAAGAAATATGGGATTTGTGGGAGATGTAAGACGAAAGTTTGTGCATTGTGTAATGGCAAATGGCATGGATCGAAAGAGTGTCCGAAAGACGAAGAAACGAACAAATTGCTCGAAACAGCGAAACAAGCTGGATGGCAACGATGTTATAGTTGTAGGACTATGGTAGAGTTGAAAGAAGGGTGTAACCATATGACATGGTAAGTAAAAGACGTCGGTAAAAAAGTTAACAGCTAACGTGAATAATTCTAAAGTCACTGCACGGCGCAATTCTGTATGATTTGTGGATTGAAATGGAAGACATGCAATTGTCCATGGTTCAATTACGAGACAGCAGAAACTGATCAGTTGAATCATATGGAAGTTCCTCAACCCGTCCCAGTTCAAGAGGCTCCTGGTAGGAATGCAGCACCACCTGCGCGAGGTGGTCGAGATAGAGCTAGAAGACAGCCACCTGCCAACTATAACGAAGAAATCAACCAGAGACGTCGTCAAGAAATGGAAGATGAAAGGTTAGCTCGACAACTACAAAATTGGGGCACCGATGGTATGCCAACCAATGATCGCGACAGAGATTACAATGGTGGGATAGGCGATGTTCAGGGGGTTGGCAATGGTGCAAATCATTTCATGAATCAAGATTATATACGAGAAGCTAGCAATGTACTAGCTCAGCCTGCTGGGGTGTTAAACTTCGGCTTTGGGGTTACCAATTTTCTTACTGGAGTTCTGAGACCACGAGGGGTGGCTGCTGCAAATCCAACTGTAGCTGAAATGACCGATCGTTATCCAACAGTACCTCCAGGAGCTCCTGTACCTGAGCCCCAATCTGCAGCTGCACCAGGCCTCACCAGAAGACACACCACTCGAGATGCTACAAGAGCCAGTGGTCATTCCAGGAGAGCATCAGATATTGTGGTCCCGAGAAGAACGAGGACGGATTATGCGACTGAAGCCGCTATTCACGCACCGGCTTCGAGGATGCCTGCCACTCCCTTAAGAGCCTCTAGTTCTGCATCAAAAACAAAGAAGGAAAAGGAGAAGAAGACAAAGTCATCAGTACTTGCTGGGCTTGGAAGTGGAAGAAACAGAGTGGATGCTTGGAGGAGCTATGTTTCACCTGGTGCTCCACCTGCTGAGCCTGTTTCGTGATTCGGACATTCTGTCACGATGGGTGTGAAGTTGCCTGGAAACAAGGGAGTGGGTGATGATGGATGGTTGGGGATGGGTTAAGGGGTCACGGTTGGCTCCAAAGTTTCTCATATACGGAATATGAAAAGGAAAGGACGATACAATGACCACGGACTTATGGGTGATTAGATGGGGGACTCGATGAGTTCAGGATACAGCGGAATGGAGGCTCGGCGGATATGGTTATGGCTATCTCGTTTTTATGGAGCAATGATCAATACCCGGCCAGAGGATCAGGAGTTCGACCATGTCTTTGGATGACTATATAACGATCTATGCCATGTTATGAATATTTTTTTCTCTACATCAAAGAGTGAACTTAATGTATATAGAATAGTAACGACTTATACCCTTTACCATACTTTGAATGATTTACATCTAGAACAATGAAAAGTTTGAATTTTGAATAGTAATTTCACTGTGTTCGTCAAGGCATCCGAGGGATTGATTTCCATAGTCGCATTTCCAATGTCGTCGTTCTAGCCTCTTGTCATCCTTCTCTTATGCGTTGTAGCGTTTTCTAGAAGCCGAAATGCAGGATATAAAGGTCCTTGATGATACTGTGTTTAAGCTATTACCCTACATTACTCTACGCTGTATTCCAGGCTCACAGCCTATACTTCAGGGTATTCAGGCGTGCAACAAAACGTTATGTTTATTGAAGCAGGTAGAGTAGAATTGTATATTCACTCTTATTGGAGTTAGTGAGTATTAGACGAGAGGAGAGGGGAATCGGGGAAGTGGTGAATATGAGGGAGTGAATACCTAGGAAAGGAGATTCACTATCTATCACTATTTACTTTAGGCCCAGTATTGAGAGCCTGGCACCTTGGGGTGTGTTCAAAAACATAAAAGGGGTAAGGTTAGATTGCTGTGTTGGTTACTCGGGTCTCATAAGGTCAGGCGGGGCATTTACATGGCACTAGGAATCCTAGTCTAGGATGTACATGAATCGGGGGAACTCTCGCATTGTCACTTGTAGTCACAGATATCATTTTTAAACAGGCAAGGCAAGTAAGTTAGTGCAGTTTCTAAATTCCCATGAACTATGATAAAGATAGATCTTCTATTACAAAGGTATATATCTCTATGCCATCTAAAAACAAAAACTCCGTAGCTATGCAAATTTCCGTAAAACTTCTCCCAATTCGTTTGTAGTCATGAACATTAATCTTTCTTATCTGGCAACATAAGATCATGTTGAGGTATCACTTCAGATCCTCCTGCGCTTGCTCCATCCAGTCCTATACCCATCCCAGCTATATCCTTGGTAAGAACAGGAAGAGCAGGATCTGTACTTCCAACTCCACCACGTCCCAATTCTTTACCGTCCTCTTCCACCGGTTCAGGACTCGCAACTAAAGGTTCCTTTCCCAGAAACTTAGCGAATTCCTTTTTGTCAGTTCCTCTTTCCATAGGACTGGTAACTTGACTCTTATATGCATTTGCACCCTTGCCAACTATCTTCTCCGTCCAATTCCATCCAGAAGCTGCTGGCTTCTTCTCATCCTCTTCACTATCATCTGCACTATCAACCCAATCCCTATCGCTCCACCCAGCACTCTCATATCCATCTTGTGTTTTCTTTGACCAGCTCATATTTCTCAGCGGTGCCGGTGGTGGCTTCATTGACGAAGTAGAAGTTCCAAGTGCAGGAACTGAATCTCGAGCCTCTCTAGCCTCCGAATCTGTACGATGATGTTGAGTGATATGTTCACGAGTCTCTTCTTTCTTCTCTACATTTCCTTCGTCTACCGAGGAGTTCACTTCTTGTCCCTCTGATCCTGGAGCTTCTCCAGCAGATTTAGCTCTTTCCTGTCCACCAGTATCTTCATCTTTTCTTCTCGCAATAGCATCATCGGAGAAATGAGTATCGCAAAGATGTTTTATAACTGGCCATCCATATGCATTTGCAAACATTCGTCTTACAATCATATTGTTATGAGCATCGGGTTCCAAACTTACGAGAACCTTTCGCCAACTTAGATCTTTATGATAAGCTCTTGCAATCTTCTCTTCAACTTTCATGGCTGAGGAATCGATTACGGTATTTGGCGGCCGAGAAGGATTGGTGTTTTTAAGATCATCATAATCTAGGGCTGAAATTTGACTTTCTGTATAAGAGACAGGTGTTGGTGGAGCAGGTTCAGAAACCGAGGAGTTTCGCCTTCGAAGCATAGTAGATCGTTTCTTGATAGGTGGTGGTGGAATATCTGAAGGATGATATACCCGATCATGGAAAATTGTTCGAGCACGAGAGCTTGGATCGATCAAGAATTCTGTTGATGGAAGAGGCGGTTTGAGAAGATCACCTGCTGATTCAAAAAAGGTTGTTTTGGGGGGTGCTGATAGAAGATTTGGATCTTGGGGATCCGCATCTCCAGCCGAAACTCTTGGACGACCTTCGGGAGACGGGGAAGGTAAAGAGGATGGAATGGAAGATTCGCTATCGCTGGTGAAATTGATAGTCTGACTTCGTTTATATATTTTCGAATGTTTGGGCTGGGGAGCAGGGGGTTTTGAAGAAGAGCTAGAGCGAAAGAATCCGAATAGACTTGCAAGTGGTCCGTTATTATTAGAAGTGAAGGAGGTTGATGTTGGACTACCAATCTCGCTACTGTTTCTACCTTCTATAGAAGATATGGTAGAATGACCAGGTACATCCAGATTCTTAATACTTCGTCTATCATCATCCATAACGTTTACTGGAGGTTGTGGTACTTCTGTTTCGTTTCTTTGCAATGTAGCAGGAGATGCATTTCCCCCAATATCGTCCATATCACTGACCTCCCCATCAGACCACGGTACTTGTTTCTTTGAAGGTGAACCGGAATTTGCTCCTGTAAGCTCAGCCCAACTCCATTCTGCCATAGTACCAACGAGTCCATTTTCTCTTCTAGCCTTCTCAACCCGACCTAGACTTTGCCAGTCCAGGAATAGTAAACAGCTAGTCCTCAAAGGCACAATTCCATCGTTAACAACATTCGAATAGACTGTGCGATTCCTAAACTTCTTGAGAACAGTATGAGCAGGGCCGGTTGGTAAAATTCGTAATAGGGGCTTTGCTTCCGGTGCAGATTCGCCATCAAGTCTCTTATGAGCACTTTCTCCAATATTCCCAACAAGTGCACCCCATCCACTTCTCGCAATCGTAGGAGGACGCCATGTCAACCCAAGATCTTGACCTGTGCGACCGACCAATCCAAAATCCAATGCAAATTTGACGTATAATGGATTCTCATTGCTAAGACCTAAGAATGGTGAAGCAAGTGCAATGAAATTTATTGGCTTGATGATGTCGAAAAATTGAGGTGAATGTTTTTGGATGTATGCAACAGCATATGTTTGTACCAATCCACCAAGAGAATGGGCAATGAAACTTATACTTGTAAAATGGTAAGGGAGGTCAACATTTTGAGGCGCCTTGATAATGCTACTATTTTCGTGCGCTGGCTTGCTGGAATAATCCGTTAACTTTGATGAATCAGGCTTTAAAGCATGAGAAAGAGCTTCGGAGGCTGACTTTTTGAGGGTCGGTCGAAATGGTTGATCTGGATATGTCATTGTGAGGACATATTTGGCAAGTCTTTTCCCTAAGTATTTTATTCCTCTTTCTGTTCGAACGGCATTTCCAGAAAATCCCCTCACAATGACTTCTTCCTCATCTTCGGATTCATCTGTTTCTTCCTGCTCCTCTGGGAGGTCTTCCGTGCTCGCCTCTCCGTTTGATAACCTATCTTCTGAACCTTCTTTCATTTCAGCTCGCGCTGCTTCTCTCCTTTGCTTCTCCTCTTCTTTCTTTTTTGTTTTTCGGGCCTTGGCATCGATTTTGGCTTGCTTCGCTGTCGCATCAATACTTTCCTTCAGATATAGCATATCTGCCCCAAGATTACTATGCAATCCATGTGTTAAAACCACTAGATGTATATTTTTCCTTCGTTTCTTCCTTGGGTTTTCCTCGATATGACCTTTTCCCGTCACATCCTCAACTGGCGCATCCTTGGTCTTTCCTTTTGACCTCTGCTCCTCTACCACTTCATCTCTCTCATCCATCTTTGGGGTATTCCATAAACTTGCAGTATCATCTACCCTCACTCGTATCGCCCTAGAATACACACCCTTCGGTAACGCCGCATGATTTCCATCCTTTGCCCCCTGACTTTGCTGATGATCATGTACTTGCCCAGGCACTGGCGTTGTCGCTCCTAACATTGAACCTGATGCAAATCCCAACGAAAGACTTTTCTCATCCCGACCAAGCAGGATTTCGTAATGAACGGCCGCGGAATTGGAAAAGACCACCTGCGATGTAACCTCAATAATCCAAGTAACACATTTCACATCCGAATCATCTCTGCCGGGAGATCTGCCATCTCGGTTTGCACTTCCCGCTGTCTTCCGCACATCTTCCGGGACAACAAGTTCTGTCGAAAAGGAACCTCCGGCTTTTAAATTTGGCTCGAATTCGGGTACACCATCTCGTCGAGGATTTTCGAATTTAACATTTGGGTCGAATGTAGAAGGGTAAGCTGCGGCATAAAGAGTATAAGGACCGTGGACGAAAGCTGCTCGAAGTGCTACGGCAGAAGTATTCTTGATCTTCAAATGAAGTCTTGCTGGAGAAGGAAGAATCCTATCGTGTGCCGGCGTATATGTAACTGTATAGCGAACTATTTCTCCTATCTTTACACTTCCAGCTTGGTACAATAGTAACATCTTGTTGATTTGTGGTGGGCTGTCAACGTGTCAAGGCACAACATAAGGGAAAGGGAAGTATATTTCACAATGCCGCCTAGTATGTAGACTCTTGAGGATGTAAAGATATAGAAGACTTTGATGTTATTGTCATTCTAAAGACATTTTGAATTAGATTTAGGAGTGTTGTTGAATTTGAATGGATTAATATATGTTCATTTTTATTCATTTGGTAGGTCTAAAAAGGAGAAAGGAGAAATGCTCTACTCGACTAATAATAAGAAATGTTTGTGGAGCTCACATGCTCAAATACCATTTCAAATGATATTGACCCTTATCGTTATCAAAAAAATCGACAATGACGACGATATGTGGCGCAGCTCAAAGTTACTAGAGATTGAGTTTCAATGCAACGACAGTGAGATAAATCGTGAATCTCTTCAATATCTTTCATATTATGAGTTGTCCATATCCTCCTGTATAGGTGTTATAAGTTCATGCTTTCAAACAGATGCAGCATATGTCTATCGAAGTCGATGACATAGAGTCATGATATTCATCACCAAGTTCAGATGGAATGCAGCAAGGCTATGACAAACAGAATGAGGCAATGGGGCTCTGGACAATGATACATCAACGTAAATCCACAACAGTGAGCATTGCTAACATCATCTGGTCACAGTGAAGACACTGAAGAGTTGCTATCATCACACAACAACGGATATTTGCAATGTACCCGAGTTTTGTTACAGCCACATGAACTCAACACCGTCACATAATTTCGGGACAGGAGTAGATATACTTATGTGTATGTCTCTGCGGATCATCATCTTTTGGTTTAGTTTGAAATTTCCGATATAGACGAGTTCCCAGGTACTTCGTACTCTCTCTGAATCACTCAGTATCGTCTCTTGTCATTTGAAAAAGCTTCATATCCATAATCTCCAAGTGTGTTATGAATATGGTTTTAGGGCCTTGGAAATCATTCCCAGCTGAATATGTAGGGTCGCATCGCATATGGTCACCTCCAGAGCTTGTTCTTCGCCGTAGCCACACATTACCAAAAAATGCTATTCACATATCCCCTTTCACGCTCCAACAAACCAAGATATGTCAGACTTGAACGTTAAAAGATAGTCCAAAATGCGATTGATTAATGCGACAACTCTCGAATTTGAAGAATTTCACGGAGATAATGTCCCAAAATATGCAATTCTATCGCATACATGGGAAAATGGCGAAGTCACATTTCAGGACTGGAACAAGGATAGAAAAAGTGCTGAGAAGAAAGCTGGATATGGCAAGATCGTAGGGACTTGTCGATTAGCGTTACAGAGTGGTCTAAAATATGCTTGGATTGATACAAATTGTATTGATAAGAGTAGTAGTGCTGAGTTATCGGAAGCAATCAATTCTATGTTTGCGTGGTATGGAGGTGCAGCGGTTTGTCTTGCTTATCTTTCTGATGTTTCGGTCGAAGCTTCTTGGGCTGATCGGCCAGGAGCTCATTACGATCAAAACTTTCAAGAGAGCTTTCGAAAAAGTAGATGGTTTACGAGGGGTTGGACGTTGCAAGAGCTGTTGGCTCCTAGTACCGTCATCTTCTACTCGCGGGAATGGGTCAAATTGGGAGACAAATCATTGATTCTTACCCAGCTCATCAGTGATATAACTGGTATTGATACTTCATATCTCCTGGGTTATAGCCCTGTAACAGTAGCCAGTGTTGCTCTGAGAATGTTTTGGTTGTCGGGCAGAAAGACGACTAGGGTGGAGGATATAGCATATTGTATGTTGGGAATATTCGATATCAATATGCCATTGCTATACGGAGAGGGAACGAAAGCTTTCGCGAGGCTCCAAGAAGAGATTATTAAGGTGTCTGTTGATCACACGATATTTTGCTGGACGTGGACTGATACCGTCTCGCCGGCTTGGACCAGTCTTATAGCGCCTTCGCCGGATACATTCAAGAACTCAAAAGATTTCAGGGGAGCAAGCACTGTGGGGAAAGCAACTCCATATTCTATGACAAATGCAGGTCTATCTATTCGTTTACCGGTGATCCAAGCTTGGTCCTATAATTTCGCCATTTTAATGGTACATCATCGTCGTCGTTCCCAACACTGGCGAGTTTGTATTCCGATACAAAGTCTTCTACGTCCCTCGACTTCTGACTTTCTAGGCACATACAGAAGAATCCCATACCCTCTCGATCCGATTTCTATGCCAGTAAAGTGGACCTCGGCAGAAATCAACATGTTCGTTAAATCGAGGATGATGTCGATGTTTCATTATGTGTCTCTAACCAAACGCAACCCCAACTCGAGTCCACGAGCTGTATTAATTACGTTGGGGGAAGGACTCCCGAGTCAAATACCAATCCCAATGCCCGACCATGTCCACATTGCAACAACTAGACCTACGAAGATTAATAGCATATTTCAGTCCAAAACATATCCGCCAGAGCTGTTCGATGAATCTCGAAGCCTATTTAGACTCGATCATCGTATCATAGATGGATACGGTGGTTTGTTAGCATTAGGCGATAAAGAATCTGGATGCGTAGCCTTTATTGGTTGTAAGATTGAAATTACACGGACGAGATGGTTTTGCCATATTCTTCCTCCGGTATTTTGGGCGGATAGAGCAAGATTGTTGGGGTCTCTAGGAAGTCAAGTGACTCGTCTAACGGTTGATAATGAGATCAGAGTAGCGGTTTGCGAGGAAATCGGGGGTTACATTGCTATTGACGGGGCTGGAGATGATGAAGATGTAGATGGAGAGGATGAAAGGAGGATTGTGGCTGCGAGGTTAGAACTTGGATTGAGCAAGGAAAAGATTATGGAAGTTTCGAAAGGGATTGGGAATACTTTGCACATTTGAGATTTTTAATAGAAATTCGATCTATAGGATTAGCTCCCTGTATATCTGTAACGTTGAAGTGTACTTCAAACTACGTGTTCATGAGCACTCGAGAAAAATTGGATGATTACGAAAACAGCATAACTTAATTTATTGACTACCCAAATGTTAATCATGAAACTCCGAACCCCATACGCCTACTAATGTAAAACAGCAACTATGTTCCCAAACAATCCCAATACTTGCGAGTTAAAAACAAAATCTTCAGTGTAAATACACTACATATGCCTGCTATGAGATATTGAGTATACCGAATAATTGAATTCAATATCTATCATCAGTCAAAGGATGCCTAGATGAAGAGACTCTAGAACCACTCCTTTTAGTGGCATTACTTGGAGCATTACTTGTATAGCTACGAGATAGCGGTCGCCTTGGCTCTTCATCATATTCAACGTGCGAGTCTCCATACCTGGATGAGGGTCTAGAGCTGGCAGTGCTAGCGCCTGCGCCGGGATAATATGCAGAATTTGATGGCGGTGGGCCATGCACACGCGAACTTCTCGAGACTCTGGAACTGACCGCCGTGCCAGCACGTGAATCATGGTGTGATGGCGGTGCTCCCGAACCCGAAGCCGAATAGATGGTTTTAGCGCCCGATCCCTCGATGTGGGGGAAATTTGACATGGTTTTAAGGGGCTTTACGGTGCTATCGGTGACTACGGAAGAGGTGCCACTGGTACTACCATGATGAGAAAATGAAGGACGACGAACTTTTCTTAGACCAGCATCATAATCATCGGTGACATCTATCACGCGACCGGAAGAAACAGCAGAGCGGTTATCGCTGTCCGGGTATTGTGGAACGATTCTGTTGTCATATTTCGATGGTCCGCGGCTAGATGAACCATGGCTCATGGAAGTACGTCTCCTGCGGGTGACTTCTATACTGCGTGATTCCTCGCCATTACCAATCTCAATCTTGGTGGAAGTGGTGTGCTGTACCGATGTGCGCATAGATACGCCTCCTGAATCACCATAAGGTCTTCTGTCTGCGGAAACTCTGCTTGATGGCCTTGTTCGACGGCGCTCAACTTCCTCTGTGTACTGTGGTATCGCAGTACTCCTGGACCTTGAGGCCAAAGACAATGATCCATTCCCACCACGGTGGCTCTTCGCACGTTCTCCTGCTTCCTCGCTGAAATCTTTTAGTTTCTTAACCCTATCCCGTGCGGCAACAACTCCTTGGTGTTCAGCTAACTGTCTACGGTCGTCTTCAACCTCTTGGTCTCTTCTTTGATCTCTCATTCTTCTTTGGCGATCTGTTATGCCATCGATCCAGTCATTTCTGGCCTCCTCTTCCGCCACTCTTAGGCCCACAGCACTGACGCTTTCATGGCGAGTACCAATGTTCGCAATCGAACCAGGTATTACGGATGGAGGTGCTTCCGGATTGGCAAACCCTTCTCCTCCAGGATCGAGTCTAGATAACGCGGATTTTGGAAGGGATGATCTCGAGGAAGTTTGTTTGGCGGGAATTATTGTAGAAGGTTGTTTTGATGAGTATGTTGATTGTGTTGCTGTTCTGGCCACAGAGGGTGCTCTTCTCGACTTCCTTGAGCTGGCAACTGAAGGTTGGTATGATTGGGATTGTGAGTACTCTGAAGGGGGGCGATCTACATTTCGATCTCGACCTCTTCTGTCTCGTTCTTCATGCTGACTCGGTGCATAAGAAGAATAGTCGTTATCATGTCCCATATTGGATAAGAGGTATGAAGATCAAGAAATGTTGTTTGATGATTCAGTGAAGATATGCATACCACACATACCATAATATACTCATCCAACGTCGATATTTGCGTGCACATAAATGTTAGAAAATGATAATTACCCGATCACCGCGATCACCGCGATCAACACTCATCAGTCACGACCAGACCAACCCAGATGCGCCCCTGAATCATCAATAAAAAGGTTGATGTTCATTGTCAAGACCAGAAAATCATTGCCTTGTTATTGATTACGTGAATAAGACGGTCGTTATTACCAAAGTTTGACGTTAACGTTAGTATCTGTAGAGCACATTCAATGGTACACACACGATGGATAATAGAGGTCTGAGACAACGTAGACCACACTTTATGATACACGACTCAATTAACAGTAGAGACCCATGGCTGTGTTGTGGAATCTGGGCCGGTTCATCAGTCGGTGCACCACCTGAAATTCCGGAGACCGCAACCCTTTTCGTAAAAGAAATTAGCGCTAGCCGGCAACCAACCTGCCAGAGTCGACTCCAACATTTTGTGGCAGAGCTATAGAAAAATTTGCTATAATTGAGGGTTGAAGAATCACGTTCGTTGTACTCATTTCTGAGAAAGATGTTAGAAAACAACATCCTTTATGGCTTACTTGGAAGTGAGACCAAGACAACATTCTAAAAGTCTAAACATATCTTTTTGGCCAGTCGTATGCTTCCCAATAAATAATAACACGATTTACATACATTGAATTGTTTGAGTTGCCTGTAAAAGGAGTGGGTATCTTTAATTCATCGAAGTACTAGTACACAACTAACTCTTACACAGCAGTGACATCTTCGCATCTCCCACAAAGCTCGTCTTCCACTGGAGCTACATACCTCCAACACCTCGGGCATTTCTTATCATTGGGAGGCAAAACCCACACCTTTCCTTCGCCATCCTCCTCGTGAGATCCAGGTAGAGACAACGGCGCACAAAACTTCCATTCTCCTCTATTAACATCACCACGAATCTCTACAGATGATACGACGAATATACTTTCTAGCTCATCTTCATAGCGCTTGAAAATCTCCTGGCTTTGTGAAGGTAGATCTAGCAATACGGATGATTCTAAAGAAGACCCGATAATTTTTTGAGAGCGAGCTTGTTCTTGCGCGGTTTTGATGGCAGTATGAGCACTTATTAACCAGGGAATATCTTGCTCAATAGATGGAATTTCTTCAATAAAGAGTCGACTTGGAGAGATGATAGGATCATGGAATTCTCGATGAAATGGATGAGTTGGATTTTCGGCAGCCATCCAGGCAGGTAAATGATTCCAAACTTCTTCAACAAGGCAAGGAGTGATTGGCGTTAACATTTTCAGGAGACCATGGAAGATTTCTTCTAAAACACCTCCTCCGTCACCGCAGTAAAGCCTATCTTTACTAGCTTCCAGGTAAAATGCGGACAAGTCTGTGTGAATCCAGCGATTAATCGCACTCACAGCCTTGTGGAATTCATATGAATCATAAGCCGACTCTACTTCAGCCATAACTGCTCTCAATTGAACCAATGCGATTTTATCCAATTTGGTGACCGGTGAAGTCCTCGCACTTTCATGCATTGATCCCAGTAACATTTTGAACGTGATGCGATACTTTAATAATGCGGAATTTACAGATGCAAGAACTGGTTGACCAATAACAATATCCTTGGTATAATCACTGCTGGCGACCCATAAACGCAATGCATCAGCCCCAAGTCCTTGAGAAGCATTTCCACCCTTCTTCTTCATCTTCACAGGTGGAAGAAGTGAGCCATCCATTATCTGACTTGGTGCTATTGTATTTCCAATTGACTTGGACATTTTTCGTCCATTTTGATCGAGTGTAAATCCGTGCGTAATCAGAGTTTTGAAAGGAGCTTCCGAACTATCGGCAACGGCAGTGTGAGTCAACAAACTTGATTGAAACCAGCCTCTATGTTGATCGGTGCCTTCAGAATAGACATCAGCACGTTGCTCGGTCTGTGTCCAACTAGTTCCACTATCAAACCAAACATCCATAGTATCTTTGCCTCGTCGATATGTACCATTCATTCCAGTTGGGATCCATGCCGGATCATTTTCTGGATCTGACCACCATGCATCGATTCCTCGTTCATCGATGACGGATAGAATATGTGCAACACTCGCATCGGTTAACAAGGCTGTACCATTTTCATCATACAATGCAGGTATAGGAACACCCCAAGCTCTTTGTCTTGAGATGCACCATTCACTCCTTGACTTGATGAAGCTTTCTAATCTTTGCTTTCCTGTTTGAGGGATGAATGTCACATCATTCAATCGTTCCAGGGCAACACTTTTGACGTCTCCAACATCTGCAAACCATTGTTCCGTGGCTCTAACAATGACGGGAAGCTTTGTTCGCCAATCGTACGGATATTTATGCTTGTACTTGGAAATAAATAAAACCCGATCTCCAAGGATTTTCAAAACTTCCAAATTACCATCAGTTAGTACAGACTTACCTGACAGAGCGCTTGGATCGTCAGGAAGAGCAGCATCAGTAAAACAACCAAGATCATTCACAGGTGCAACAGCTTCTATCCCAAGGCGAGTGCAGACTTCATAATCATCCATACCATGACCAGGAGCACAGTGAACTAGTCCAGTACCAGATTCAGCTGACACAAAATCCGCATGAATCAAAGGTTGGAGATCGGAATTTTGGCCGCGAAGGTGATTGGTATAAGTCAGATTTTTGAGAACAGATCCAGAGATATTTTGTAGAACAACCTCGACAACCTTGTCTTTGAAGCATGAATCTTGTAGTGCAGAAAACCTAGAGTCCGCAATAATGAGATGATCATCATCACATTTGACAATAGAATAAGTCAAATCTTGATGAAATGCAATAGCTTTATTCGCGGGGAGGGTCCAAGGTGTAGTAGTCCAAATTAATGCCGAAAGTTTATTCAGATTGGGAATGGAGTTCTTTAATTCGTCGGAAGTATTGGCGATGGGAAACTTGATATATGCAGATGTAGAAATGTGTTCGTTATTATACTCAAGCTCCGCTTCTGCAAGAGCTGTTCTCGATGAAGGTGACCAATACACCGGTTTGTAACGTCGAAAAATAAGACCTTTCTTAACCATTTCCTGAAAAACTGCCAGTTGTTTGGTTTCGAATGTTTTATCCATTGTCTTCCAGGCCTTGTCCCAATCTGCCATGATACCCCATTCTCGGAAGCCTTTCATATGTTCCTTGACGGTTTTGGTTGCTAAATTTCGAGCAGCTCGTCGTATTCCAATGGCATCCAGAACTCCATCACCATCTTTATTCTTCTCACGTTGTTGCTCGAGAGCCTTGATCTCAATCGGAAGTCCATGACAATCCCATCCTGGAACCCAAACAACTCGTTGCCCTTGCTGAAGCTTGGTTCGACAAATGATATCCTTTAAAAGTTTATTCACAGCATGGCCAACATGAAGAGGGCCATTAGCATATGGAGGACCATCATGAAGGATAAATGGCTTCTTGGCAGATCTTTCTTGGCTTTGCCATTTGTAAAGATCATCGGAGCATCGTTGAAGGTATTTTTGTTGCTCTGCGGGGAGAGGTCGAGGACTGGTGATTTGGAGTCAATTGATGGTTCGCGAAATTATCAACAATTGACAAACCAAACCAAACCAAAGATTTGCTTACGGAAAAGAAGATTTAGGTAGTCTTAAAGTCGAAGACCATGATTTGACAGGAGGGCGAATTGACATTTTCTCTTGTCCATGGCCTCTTTCCCCTAGAACATCTAAATTGGGCGTCTGGGAGCTTGAAAGTCGAGAGTCGTCTCCAAGTCAAACATTGAGGTTGTTGAAATTGTTCGAGCCTGATATATAAGGCCTTAATAACCTGCCAATGTCTACCAGGTAAACTTTTCCATGAACAGAAACTTCACAATATTTTATCAAGTCTCTCTGATTTGTACGTCAAGTTTCTATCGGTTGAAAAATGGTTACTAGATGTATTTATTCACAGGCTTCATTATCTCTGGCTAGCTTTTTGTGACTCAAAATTCCGAGGAATTCCAGCTGACGGAACTCAAGAAGACCATTAGAAAATCACACAGCGCCGTGGATTTGCTTTTGTTGTCTATCGGGTTATATTTTGGAGACCTAAGACTCGATTTTCGAGCGAAGTTCGAGCAAAGTTCGAGAAGTATTTCCAAGCAAAATAGGTGGACTTCGATTAGAATGAGAAGATAGTTCTTTTATCATTCTAGCATTACATGAGACTCTATATTTCGATTTCAAACGGGAGGAAGGATGAACTTGCATTGAAAGATTTGAAAGGAATAAAGAAGAGACGTATGGTGATATATTCCTACTTGCAGACTCCGGATCGCACTTTGTTGAATCTCAAGATCATCTAATTAGCATCAACTCTTTAGCTTATAGAACCAATTTTTCATAGAATACTTCTCAGTTACAGCGATATTTTTTGATCTTGATATCCGTATCACATCGTTCTCTCACAATTTCACCCTTTTAGGGTTCTTCGGAGAACTTCATCATGAAATGCAACACAATAGAGTCTTGATGAAATTCCTTCCCCCTTCCCCTTCCCCTTCCCCTTTCCCTCTTTACTCTTCACGAAGAGAAAACATACAGAGTCAATGACAATAGTTTGTGCATGGCAGATCAATACTACAACCTGGAAGCATTAGCTTCGACAGATCATGTAGATCATGAATAGCATGTTTTCAAACAACGGAGATTTATCCCATTACTAACTAACGTACCAGCTTTAGCAAAGAACATTGAGATGAACAGATGAATCATCGCCAGCTCGCAAATTGAACACGAGCACTGCAGCCCGCTGCATAGCCACACCTTGCCAGCGGTATCTTATGGTGGTCCAATCGACCCCTACAAATTGCGAAAACAAGGAAAAAATAGCTCAAACTCAGCTTGCTCCCCCGAGGCTAACATAGGCAACAATCAAAACATATACCGTCAGAGATTCGGTAACAGAGTTTACTCGTCTCGTCCTCTCTCCTTTCATCTATTGAATCAGACAACTAAATCGATCCGATATTCCGATATTAGGTTGAGGCATTTGTATTATCAATAACCTTGGAAGCCGATAATCTTCCATCTCACCCAAACGATCCAAAGGACGATATGATGATACCCGGAAGAATCTCATTACCGCCGTACTCGTACAATTTCCTTTCAAATGTTCTTCTTGAGTGAGAGTGTGTGTAACGATGACAATACAAGCTTTTGCCAAGTATTCCCACCCCCAGAAAATCTTTTCGATATTGATTCTTTTGTTGATTGGCAAGGCAGTGCACGGCTGGTAGGAAGATCCGGGGATTTAATGATTTAGGTTCGAGGGGCAAAATCATGCTAGGAGAGGAGAGTCTATTAGTTGATTTGGTACTACCTAGGTACTTAATATATGAGAATCTGATATGAATGAAATGATGCAGTATGGTCAACTGCTTTGTTACTCGAGTACAATATTGGCAGCATGATTGCGCGTCCGATGTGACTCGTGGCGTAAATGTACCTTTATTCGAGCGTATTTGGACGAAAGGAATGTCAGATTTAAGAAGTAGTGATGGAATATGATTGGATATCATGAGCCTTATATTCCTTTAGAAACGGAAAGCCACTTAGCAAGCCTCAATCTTGGCCATCCATACGGACAATTTTCTTTGGTTCCCGTTTTATAAAGCGCCTTGATGTCTGGAACACTGCATCATTCATGATGGCTGGGGGGTAGAGAATAAAGGAGATGAAATTTGAAATCTTCCCCTGGAAATAAATATATCTGACTGATACCTATCCTAGTAGCTGTGAACCGATGAAATGAGCTGGAGGGAGAAAGAGAAGATCAAACCCAGCCCACCCAGTATTTGAATTCACCTCAATTGAATCTATTCATTATCTTCATCTCATTTCAAACAAAATTCGTATATACATTCAATTTCACTCCAATATAATAATAAGCCATCCGCCCCCGCTGTACATGTAAAGAGAGAGAGAGAAAGAGGCTTGAGAGAGATTACAATTGTACAACCGATGAAAGATTGATTGTATGGCACATTGGCACCCTTCGACATAGATCCATAGATCCATCCTCAAATTAATACTGTACACATTTTCAGTCTCCTCGGGAGAGATCTTCAGCTTCTCTCTTCCTTTCGTCTTTCACCAAACCAAGGACTATCTAGCTACCTAGTAGGCAACGACCTTTCGTCGAATTAACCTCATTATTAACATATTTAAGCTTGATTTAAAGAAGAGAAGCTATACAAGGGTACCTGGATACTTGGGTAGTTAGAGCTTCACTAGACGTGATAGCGCTGCCGACTCAACGTTAGTTTCCCTCAATAGAGCCAATTGTCATTGAGGATAAAGAAACCACTTTTACTTTCACAAAACGATACGATACCATCTACTGCACTACTGCACCTCGCCACCATCCCCTGTGTGACGAAAGAGAGAGAGAGAGAAACAACAGTCACTCATTTCAAATATCAGCTTTGTTGTTTCTTTCTTTTCCGATTCACGACTTCACAATTCCAAGGTTCCCTCTACCTTAAAACCTACTTCTCCTCCTCCTCCTTTGCCATCTCCCTTCCATTTCTACATACAACAAATTACAATCATGGCACGATCTACAATAATCTCAACTTTACTGTTGAGCTCTTCGCTTTTGAGTTTTGCAGGCGCAAACACAGTTCAAATGGGAATCGTCAAAAATCATGCCAATGAAGCAGCACAATTACAAAGGCGCCAATTATATCTTCAACGTCGAGGTATGGGAGGAGTGGTACGTGTGGAAGAAAGAGCAGATACAGTTACAGCCAATTTGGGAAATGCTGTAACGAGTGGTCTATATTATGCAAATGTTACAGTGGGAACACCAGCACAGCAGCTGAGTTTGCAGATTGATACGGGAAGTTCTGATGTTTGGGTCCCGAGTTCTTCTGCCAGTATTTGTCAGGATACTAGAGATGGAGGATGTCCTGGTGGAAGCTGTATGTTTTTCTATACTTCCTAAGCAAGTTTATGAGGGTTAATTGCTAACACGATTTAGTTGATTATTCCAGCTCCAAAACCTTTCTCGATGTAGAGCAAGACGCCTTTAATATTTCATATGTAGATGGGACTGGATCGACTGGAGATTATTTCCAAGATACATTCTCGATTGGTGGAGCAACAGTCAAAAGCTTTACAATGGGTTTGGCTACAGATACTTCCATCTCAATTGGAATTATGGGTATTGGATATAATAGTTCAGAAGCAAACATTCAGACTGGAAATGGTACTACGTACCCAAATTTACCAAATGCTCTGGTTTCCTCGGGATTAATTAAAAGTAATGCTTATAGTTTGTGGTTGGATGATTTGCGTAAGTTCCTTTTCTTCAGATGAATTTGGTGGTGAAACTGACATTCAGATAGAATCAAGTACCGGCTCAATACTTTTTGGTGGTATTGATACAGCAAAATATACTGGTGACTTAGTCTCAGTCAATGTTTATCCAAGTTCTCGTGGAGGATCTGTAACGTCCTTCACTGTTGCTTGGACTTCTCTCTCAGTTCAATCCTCATCTGGAACTGATCAATTGACCCCAAGCAATTTTGCTCAAGCTGCCATTCTCGATTCTGGAACCACTATTACTCTCCTACCTGATGATATTGCCGCTGTTGTTTTTGAAGAATTCGGAGCAACAGTCTCTCAACAGCTTGGAGCGGTAGTCGTTCCTTGTTCTCTTGCTAAAAAGTCCGGAAGCATAAACTACGGATTCGGTGGAGTGGATGGTCCTACTATCAAGGTCGATGTTTCACAACTCGTACTACCTCTCACGACAAGTGATGGACGTACACCAACTTACAACAACGGTGACCCAGCTTGTCAACTCGGTATTCAAGCCGCTGGTTCAAACCCTACCCTTTTCGGGGATACATTCCTACGATCAGCCTATGCTGTCTACGACCTCGAAAACAACAGAATCGGACTCGCTCAAACCGATTTTAACGCTACAGGATCTAACATCGTACCTTTTGCAAGTGCGGGTGCAGCGATTCCAAGTGCAACGAGTGCGCCAAATGAATCGGCTGTTACACAAACAGCTTCTGGAAACCCAAGAGTTGGTGTAACAGCAACTGCGACTGGAACTGGTCAAGCAACTTACAATCCCACTGCCACTGGATTGAGTGCTGAGAGTGGCTTCACATCAACTGCAACATCAACTAGCTCTGGAAAGAAGTCTGCTGGATCCTCAGGTCCAGCGCCATTTGAATGGGCTAGAGTTTTCGTTGGTGGTTTGACGATGATGATGGTTGGTGTCGGTGGTGGTATCTTTACCCTTTTGATGTAATGAAGTTTCTGTTTATAAGCTAAACGGTGGAAATACATAAATCAAATACAATGTATACTATGTGCTTACACAAGCTTCTGTATTTCTATGGCGCGACATGAAAGGATATCATATTTGGCGCAAAGAGTTTTTGTTTTGATGTTAGGTATGGCATTGGAGGATGGATATACATGCATAGGATGGATGTTTATAATAGGCATAAAAAGATAAATACTCGGTTTAATAACAAAACGGAATAATGAGGAAATATGTATCCTTCGACCATCAACCCGATTCAATACAGTGAAGTTTGAGAACCAACAAATTGAACATCGAATATAATCACGTGCTGATAAGATAGTCCTAAGCGCCAAGCCTTTGATAACGCTGTTATCAATCCATCACCCGGAGCTCAAGCTCCAACTTCATCACAACTTCCTCATAAGTTGACCAAAGATCTTGTACACCGAGGATCCCAGTGATCACATTGCACGACATATGCACACCTATACCAACACAGATTGGTAGTCGGTATTCAACACCAAATAGATACTTGACGCCCGGCTCCCCGTCATTATTCCCAACAAAACGCGCGCCACTACAAACGGGAACGTCAAGCATACATCATGTCTACAAATGATCCTGATCCCCTTCGTCCCCCATCCTCTCAAGCTCCTGACTATACACTCAACTTATCCACTTCTCCTCCTGCTCATCTCTCTACTTCTTCGCAGGTGCCTCAGTACTTGTCGAATTCTCCACAAGAGACTAGATATTCTACTTCTCCTTTAGACACTCAACATCCTACTCATTGCCAACGTCTGGCGAATTCTCCACATGATACTAGATATTCTACCTCTCCTCTAGATACTCGATATCCTTCTTCTTATGACCAACGCCTAGCGAATTCTCCACAAGAAACTAGACACTCTACCTCGCCTCTAGATACTCGACATCTTTTTCATGATCAACGTCTATCTGCCTCACCGACTGCTGCGGAATTATATATACACGGTGAACCTTTCCCAGAGCTTCCCAACTATCCTTTACATACAGTAGATCCATCAATACATATTCAACAACCCTCCAACGAACAAGACGAGCTTTCGCAGATGCCTACATCACAACCTTCTTCCTTCGCTCCGTTTTTTACATTAATAACAGATTCTACGGCTCTCATTGAGGAGAAAGATGGAAATCCACAGACGCCCACTACGCATCATCCTAGCAAGATACATTACATATTTTCCGACGATGAAGATAATGAAGCATTGAAAGATGCTTGTCTGAGATCTATACCCAATGTTTCGACTCCACCGAATAATAGTTCTTTCATGAATAACAGTTCCGAGGAATTACGCGCTTCAAACTCGAGTGTACGAACTGGGTTATCGACGAGAAAAGGAAGTGGCAAGGATGGGGAGGGGAAACGGAGGGAGGAGAGGGTTATTCTGATTGATATGAATGAAACTGGGGATAGAGTGATTAGGGCACAAAGTCTAAGTGATAAATGGCAGGTTATGGGGTGCGAGATTGGAAAAGCACCTATCTGGGAGAGTGCAGGGGAGGAGAGTGGAGGTAATAAAGAAAAAGGGGGTGGATTGATGTTGACCATTGATGGGGTGGGAATGCCAATTTTCAAAGAGGATACAAATTTGAATAAGAGTAGGGAGAAGGGTAAGGGAACAGAAATCGATGATTTTGATGAAGACATTGAGGAATTGGATATGGACAAAATACTTGAGGGATTCGATAAGAAGATGGGTATACTACGTAAAGTTATCGGTGGCGTAGGATGGGATCAGGGTCATGGTGTTGATGATCATGGTATGAGTAATATGGATGGAGAGGGAGAGGAGGATATAGCAATACCCGGACCGGAGACTGAAGGAGAAAGTTTGCATAAAGAAAGAGAAAGGGAGAGAGAGGCTTTTGAAGCTTCATAATTTTTACGATCGGAACATGAATTTAATGACGGGACGAATTGACGGGATGAATATGTATAATTTGAACAGACAGACTCCGAAATGATATCAGGATTAGGATTGGGATGAGGACTGTAAATATATCACAACACGGCACGGCACGGCGCAATATCAATACAGTATGACAAACAGACAGACAGATCAACAGACAGACAAATATGGCATCAAGATTTCTAATCCAAAGGAGTACATACGGCATTTGGTATTCGGTACATTGGGGAATAGGAGAAGGGGAGGGAAGGAAGAGGGGATGAATGGTGTTAGGTATCTTTTAGGGACATTTAGTATTTTTATTTTTATTTGGATTGTGAGTACTGTATATCAATTACTTTATGACTTCAATTCATATGGTTCTTCATTCCTGATTCCTGATTCCTGATTCCTGAGTGAATGAGTGGATGAGTGAATGATAATCCCTTGTGAGTGTATACTGCGTGTAGAATGTAGGTATTTGACAGTACCCATATAGGATATGGGTGGAATGGGGAAGCGAGGATGTGAATGGGGTGTGAATGGTTTGGGAGTAGAGCTATTAGCGTATAAAATTTCATAATAGAAGGGAAACAATATGAATATATAGATGGGATGGATAGGGTAAGATAGGGTAGAATGGATAGGATAGATGAAATAAACAGGATGAATAAAATAGATAAGATGAATGGAATGGATGGGATAGATGGGATAGATGGGATAGATGAGATGAATATGATAACCGTGGAAGAATTAAAGACAAGATAAAAGATATTAAATCATATAAGGGATAATAGACCAGTGAATATGAATATCCGAGTTAAGCGATGGGGAGGCGAGTGAGGTTATTGTATTGTACTGCATTGTACTGCACTGTATCAGATCGGGATGTGAATGTGAATGTGGGTGGGAGGGATATGGGAGGGATATAAATAGGGGATAAGCGAACCCATAAATGAACGCGTGAATTGAATTGAATATGCAGGGTGAGTAGACATGCAAGTTGCAAGTTGAGTGAATCAGAATACCTAACCTTGAAAGCCATAGATAGATAGGGGTATAGTATGGAGATACAAATAAAATAAGATCTCACAAAAGATGAGATATACTCCGTACATTTTGGGTAGATAGGGGATGAATGAGGATTAGATGAATAATGAATGCATGAAATTGGTGAGTTGGAGGTAAGTTGAATAAATAGATACTAGGGAAGAAGAGGTGAGGAATGTTATCATGCTTATGAGCTAAAAGTAGAAAGGGGAGGGAGGGAGAGGGGTGCGAATGAGGGATGGAGAAAGACATGAAATGGGTTGCGAGATGCGAGAGTATTCATGAGAGAACGGAGGTAATGAAGGAATTTGAAAAAGGGAGGGGGGAGGGGGGAGGGAGGGAGCGTAGATGGTAGATAGTAGAGGCTGCAAGCCCTGGTGAGATGGGATAGGGATGGTTAGAAAAGGGAAACAAACTCCTAAACGGTAGAGGCTGAACATGATAGAAATAAACACTGTAAAAAGAACAAAAGAATAGTACAAGTCATCATACACAAATAAAACTCATTACCAAAAAGCCACCATGTATTAAATCCACACTACAGTATTCTATATATCCATCAAACCCACCCCAAAAACTCAAAAGCGAAGGAAACAAAAACTCCCTACCCCTTACATCAAACGAAGCGAATGAATGCAACCTGAGTTACAAATAGAGAAGGTATGGTATAATTTTCCCTCCCATATATTTATTCCTACACAAAGAAATGATTTGTATCGAGGCACCTCTTATAGGGCTTGTGATTGAAAGTTCGAATCTCCTTTCCTTCTCCGCTGCCATTCAGTCCGTGGACCGAAAATATCATCATATACACCCAAATCTTATGCGCAACTCATTTGGTATGAGGTCAGAACAAGAATAACATGCTTGCTCGCAGAAAAGACAAATGAAACATCAAAGCGCAACTGGTCCTGCCATTTATACAAACATCATATCACCCTCATCTTCATTTCAATCACGCTCATGCGACGAATTTCTTCCACTTCCTAACCACAGGTGTATATTCCGCACCTGGAACAACTGCCTTATCTTCACTCCACTGCTGGCCTGGAACCATGATCTTCGTTTCTGTGAAGCTCGCACCTGGTATTACCAATCTATCTGATATAGCAAAATCGGTACCGGGTATAACTGGTTTTGACCCAACCGTTGGGATAGATCTCTTGGTAGTAGTAGTTTTGTTGTCGTTATTGTTATTATTTTGACCGGTGAAGTGTACAGCTAAGACGATTGCAATAATAGCTACGATGATAACTGTAGAGTATTATTAGTAAGGGAAATGGAAGCAAGGGAGGAGCATAAGTGAATGCAAGGGGGACATACCACAAAGTCCTAAGCAATACCACTTCTTTCTATTTCTTGATCTCGCACTGACAATTGCTGTGTCAATTTGTTGAACTCCCTTATCCATATTCTCGACAACTTCTTCACCCTTCATCTCAATATTGACAACAGCAGCTTCTTGTTGTACAACCAGGTTCTCCATCTCCGAGAATAATTCGGCGATTTCTATGATATCCCTCTCAATCTTCTTAATGGCCTCGTTACGTTGTCTGACAGCATTCAAAGTCGTATTGGCTTGCCCTTGTCTGTTGCTAGTCATCAAAGCTTGTTGAAACATCTGTTGGGGCTCTGCGTTTGGTACAGCAGCATTGACTTCTTCCTCTGTGGCCTCGGCGTTGACAATTCGATATTCTCGTCGCATCTGGTCTCGAACTGCGTGTTCGAAATCCATTTCCTTTGCCTTGTATTGCTCCATCTGCGCCTTAAGTTTACGTTGAACTCTGCCGATTTGTGGTTGGTTTCTTGGACTTCCTGACTCGGGCATTCTCTTGAGGCTGGAGATTTCGTTGATGAGACTCTTAAACGAGACACTCGACTCGGATGAAATGCTTGCGAGGTCTCTGGCGATTGTTGCTTGGTCGAGCTCACTTCCTACTCTATTTCGCAGTGTCTGGAGCCTGGTGATAAAGGAAGACGTTGCTTCAATTCGATAGTCGATGTCCCGGCATGCATTGAGAATGAAGTTTGGATCTGCTTGTTCTCCGGGTACACTTCCATTTTGTGCTAAGGATGCCATCTCGACAGTTTGTCCTGATCCGGTATTAATGGGATGATATAGTTAAGATGAATGGTTGTGTATTCAAAGATGCTTACCACCATAAGAGTCTCGTCCCATCGCTGCTCCATTGTCGTATTGAGGTGACTGAGGGTAGTCTGGTGATGGTTGCTGCGCATACGGATTCCTACCGCCATCGCCATATCCGTTTCTATTCCGATACTGTCAGTAAAGTCGTTACGCATTTGTTCCTTGAGTTTTTGTCTTTGCAAACTAGGGGGATTCGTGTTGATGTCGTTCAGGGGGATTGGTGAATAACTAACCCGTACTGTGCCATATTGATTAGTGAGTTGCTACCAGAGTAATTTGAATTGCTTTTGTTTATGAAGAGACAAATTTGATTTCTCAAAGGTATATACCAATGGAAGAGATGGCAGATTGGCAGATATTTTGGGGGAGAGTTGAAACTTGATTGACAATTATTGAAACGCTGGACTTACACTCATTTTACGACACGGTTCGACCCCTAAACACGACCCAGCGTCGGCTAAATGTGCGCAGGATTTTCCTGTAACGAGTCTGACTTTGAGTCTATATTATATGAAGAGAATCTAGAGATGAACTTTGAATAATAGGAAAGTGAGAATTGTGAAGACAAAAAGTAGATTAATTAGAAAGGGTAAAATGCTTAGGTATGGTCAAGTTATTATCTCGTGGGAAATGATTTCACGAGAGGATCTACTGGGTAAAAGACTAATAATAAGTACTAGGTCTAGTACTACTACTACTATTGGTCCTTGTAGAGCTAATCTGGGACAGCTTCAGGAACGTCTCCCGGACTGGAAACAACGATTGAAGTAAAATGGGGGGATTAATCAATTTTAATTGGTTGAGATTTACATTTCACCAAGGTGATCAGGGATAATTAGGTTATACTACTCTCCTTCACCCCTGAATAGGTAATTATCAGCTTAATAATGGATACAAGCTAATTGCTTTCTTAATATACACATATCTTCTTCTTTTTTGGTTGCTAGGGATAATATATAAGCCAATTAATGATATACCGAGTAGTATCAATAGATTCTGCAATAATACTGATATCATATCGATTGCATACTACCCCATTGAGCTAACAAATAATCCAGAGGGGCCCTGGGGGGGGTGGTAAATCATGCTAAGCTCAAAACTTAGCCTCAGTGGATTGCTCTAATGACCGTTTCAATAGGTCCAGAAGTCTTTCACGATAGTAAGTTACATATAAAGCCCTGTCGCCTAGCTCTATTTTTGGAAAAATCGACAGCAACTCGAAAGCTATACGGGAACATGTAATGCGCAGCAGCAGTGTTGTCGATGCTAGAACTGGAGAGCAGAAGACTGAGTCAATTAGTGTTAAAGGGAAGTCTACTAGACCCTGTGACGGTGAGCATTATGGGAAACATTTATGCACATTATAGATATAAAGCATGTTCACGACCATTCACGTTTCACAATAGTTGAAAAGGCTCTTATCGATATTGATGTTGATGAATTATCACAAAACCTCTCCACTTTCAAGATCGACAAGGTAGCATGAATTGTGGCATCAATTTTCAGAAACGGGACACACACGAGGTCGGTCACATGATTGAAGCCTAAAGAATCAATATTCCACCATCACCAAATCGCTAACTTTGGAGACGGATTGAATATCTTTGAATTCGCATCTATTTATTTTGATTCCCTTCATCCACAGTAGAACCCTTTCTTAGGCCATCCCTACGTTCAACTGGAGAGCCCTCCTTTATCGATGACTTAGCCTGATTTTCCTATTCCGCTCTGCTTCAACACCTTCAACACCTCTCTATGACCTCTGCTCTCCGCATGATACCACACGCTTGAAAGCCATCCCTCATTAAGATCCCTTGCCCCCCGATCTAATAATAGCTTCACAACATCAGCATGTCCTTGTTGAGCTGCAGCCAAGAGAGGCGTTTCTACGTCACTGCCTCCCCTAATATTAACATCTATACCACTATCCAGACATTGCTCGACTATTTTTAAGTTTCCTCCGTACGCCGAAGCTTGTAGCAAGTTATGGTGATAGCCTCCTATATGATAAATGTCTGCTCCTCTGCTCAATAAGAACCCGAAACTGTTAAGACGCCCTTGTCTCGCCGCCATCTGCAGTGATGTTCCCCACATCCCGCAATCATCATCGATTCGAGCCCCATTTGCTAGCAACAAGCGAAGTATATCTACATGTCCCCATTCTGCAGCACCGTGAAGTCCTGTACCATTCATGCCTCCTGCGTGAATATCGGCTCCTCGAAGCAATAATAATTGACAAATTTCGATGTGACCGTTACTAGCTGCTGCACAGAGTGCAGTGCCCGCTCGTCCAGCACCAGCATTCAGGTCGGCGCCAGCATCCACAAGTATTTGTACAATTTCCATTCGTCCACGCTTAGCAGCACGCTGAATAGGGGGGCCTCCGAGAGAGTAACCCACGGAAGAAAGGTATAAGTTGACATCAGCTCCTCTGCCCAAGAGAAATTTAACGGCATTTGGGTGCGCTTTCCAAAGGGTATCCGATGCTACAGCTAGTGCAGTATCGCCTGACTCAGTCAATGCATTGATGTCAGCGCCACGATCCAAAAGTAGGCTCATGATCTTGATATTCCCATGCGATGCTGCGGCCATGAGGGCATTTCCGCGCTTGCCAGAGGGTGCATTAACATCAGCTCCTCTATCGAGTAGAAGCAAGATACGTGGATCAATGTCCCCATTATCGGAATCCATGGAACCAAAACCTCTGACAGCTGCCGCGAATGGACTTCCCCACGGTCCACCTGTCATATTAATATCGGCCCCGTATTCTAACAACAGTTCAAGAAGTTCCACGGTTGCTCCTATATTATTATACAAAGACGTTGCATCTGCGGCACATTGCAATGCACTTCCAAAATTTCCACCATGTGCATTGACTGATGCCCCATTTTCTAAAAGTATTCGGACCACCTCAATTTGACCGGCCCAAGCTGCGGTTTGGAGAGCCGTCCCATTGTAGTCGTCGTATTGATCAATATTTGCGCCTTCATTCAAAAGAAGCCGAACGATATCCAAGTGCCCTTTCCTCGCCGCAGCTTTCAAAGGAGTGCTTCCAAACTTTGATTCTGGATTGACTGCAGCTCCAATATCCAACAATTTCTGTACCAATTTTGTGTCGCCACTGAAGGATGCTCCTTCCAACGCGGTGCCGGAATTGGAGACATCATTAATGTCTGCTCCCCTTTCAAGTAAGACTTGAATGACGTTATCGTGGTTTCGAGATGCCGCTAATTCTAAAGCTGTTGACCTACCATCTTGTGTCGCCTTTATATCGGCACCAGCGTCGAGAAGTAATTGCACCATTTCTTGATGTCCATGATAAGCAGCACAATGTAACGGTCTTGCCCAACTTTGATCCTGATCCTCAATCGAATCGCCCCTTTGAATGAGTTCTTGAGTCGGACCTTGAAGATTTGCGTATGCCATGAGATGTAGTATTGTCGAGCCTCGCTGTACCCCATAATTGTGTATAGCTACCGCACCTAGCATATTTATGTATTTTTTGAAAAAGCCAGGCGGTGATTCCAGTTGTTGGACCAAGTGTTTCTGGCACTGTCCTCGCCTCTCCGCTTTCTCTGCATGTATTGACCACTTTTCTATGGCATAATCGAAAAATTGGTATTTACGCGTCTTTATCTCCTCAACCTCTTCGGAATCGTTAGACCAATCTTCTTGTGATATCCCTGGGAATTTGAAGTAGTTTACGCAAGATCTTGAGAGGCGATCCTGACTTTGTCCAATAATAATTTCCATATTTGCAGTTCCAGCCTCGACTTCATAAGTCTCGGTTACATGTGGTGTTAAGTGCTGCACTAGGTAGAGGAGCCCGCCTGAAAGCATGAAGTCGACCACTGTCTGATGAATAAACTGCACGCGATACAACCCCGAGGTATACAGGGCGATTTCCACTAGCCCCCCAGAAAGGCTTTTCATCAGAGTCTCCATCCGTCTATCAGACTCGATATAATCCTCACTCTCATCCCATCTTTTCTGACCCGGATTTTCAGACCCTTCATCACATGCCATCGCGATTCGTAATTCGGTAGCAGTCAATGGTCGTTCCGCCAGTGCAACCCATTGCATTAACAGCAATGATTTGGATCGATAGTCAACTTTGATGACATTAGTCAATATATTCTCGTACACAGCTGTCAGGTCATCCTGTACCTTTTCCAACATGACGTGAACATCCTTCAAACTCAATGTTTCATTGTATGTCTCCGCAGCCATTGGAACCACAAGCTTGACCCATTGGAAGACACCCAGCGACTTCTTCACGATGGCTGCTTCCATATTTGCCCTACCTTCGATAGCCACTGGATCATTGTCCCAATTTCGCACCCTTGAGTCTAGTTCCGCATGAACGAATACTGCAATATCTCGCATATTATGATTTTCCACGTTGACTTCGAAGCCGTCACTTAAGGAGACATTCGGATAATGTCGACAAGAAATGGAAATTCTTAAGGATCCACCTTGTCTGGAAACTCTCTTTTTCATATCATCAAAATAATCAATCAGCATCTTCGCATTATCATCGCCAGCTTCATCAAGTGCATCAACAAATAATGCGACTGGTTGCGTTATCGAAACTCCGATGATGGCATTGAGTAACTGGTCTTTCAATTCATCTTCAGTCCAAACACAATCATTCTCCGATTGTCTCAACACATTCTTCTCGATAAAGGACTTTCGAAGCTGGTCGCGAATGAGAGATACTTGAGAGTATAGTTGGTATAATAGCTCTCTATACATCCCCTCAGGGCTTTTTTGAATGGAGGATCCGCGACCGTGAAAGAAGAAATTCAGGACCAGATGCCGAGGATCGCGATGACGAAAACGTGAGAGAATAAACGCCATGAGTGTGGATTTACCTGCACCTGGTTTGCCCTTGATCCAAATCAAACTCCGATCTGCGTCTTTCCAACGGAGATAGGCAGGATTTTTGAATATCCAGGTACATGTGCTTGGGTAAGCGCGATCCGCATCGCGGCGTCTTTGTGCCATCTCAGGATAATGTATGGAGGATAATACAGCTAGATATATGAGTTAAATTGAGATCTCGTACGAAGATAATCCGCTTACCTTTATCATCAGATGTGAGTTCGTCTGGGACCACTATCGATTAACCATTAGCATTTTGAATTATTTTCTTGCTCGAATAACACTCACTTCTATTAGCTTCATCTGCATATTCTTTTAAAATCCCCCAAACCCTCAAGTATGACTTGTCCTCCGGCCCAGTAAACCTGCAAATATTCCGATGATCACGGCCTATCATCGATATCACTCGTTCGTCCGGAATGTGTAATTGGGCACTCTCTTTATCAACCACCAACCTTTTCAACCCCGAACAAATGTTCATTTCTAAGAAACTGGCAATCCTTATTCCTTCATATAGCTTCTTCTCCTTAAATTCATGTTGTGTGTCTCTCAGAACAGATGAGCCTCGGGCGAGAGGCGTAATCAACTCATCTCTTACACGACCACTGAATCTCATTGGAAGTGCAAGACAGCTATTGGCAACATTGGCAATTGACAAAGGAAGTTTTGTTTCGTCAGAGCCAAGATGGGGAGTCGCGAGGAAAAGAATGGCGGATGTGGAGTCGAATATGTTTTTGTAAAGATCATTTGAGACGGCTCTGATTAGTGCTTTCTTTATGACAATACCTCCCATACTATGACATATGAAAATGATTCGACGTTTCCGATTTGCATCGCTGTCTTTTTCTCTCATTAAATCTTCCAGCAGAGTTGTTGCAAAATCTTCTATAGTACCTGTCCCTCGACTAAATAATACATTTGCGTCGTATCCAAATGAGTATATTCTTGCACCTGGCAGCTGATTAGGTAACTGATCCCGTAGCCAAAAGTTCTCATTCTTTCCACTCTTCTCTGTCCATGTATGGTATGCATCTCCCTTTATTCCGTGAAGTGCCACAATATCGATTTTATATAATGACTCTCCGGATTTTGGGGGTGATGGTATTGGATTTAAGTGGAAAAGGCCAAACTTTTCGGTACGTTCGGGAGTAGGCACCTTTGGATGAACGGCTGGCGGACCAGTGTTTGGGGATATTGGGAAAGTATCACTTGCGGGGAAAACGTTGGAATAGGTTGGAAGTACAGTAGTGGTGGATTTTGAGCGAGTCTTTCTGAACTTCATTCTCGCCACCAATTATATGTTTGAGGGAATATTATATCAAGGAAATAAATAACAGATTGCTGCCAATCACGAATTTCGCACAATGATTCAACAAATAAAGCAGTAAAAACAAACATCGCAGTCGCAGAAGTTAGAACTTAAGGAAACAAAAGTACTCTAGAGAAAGAATATGCTCATCGTCACCCCTCAGCCGCCACACATACATATGCACCCATATACAAATACCCTACCTCAAATGCTTGCACACCACCTTCTGCCCTACCATTGGAACGAGGCTTTGCAACTTCGCTGATGCAGCTTGCTCCCGCTTAGGAACCGGGAATAGATATGCATGTTGGTGTCTCGGAAATTTTATCCCTGATATATCAGATTCATTGGGTAGTGATATGCAATGTGATTGTTCTTCAGTGTACCAAGAATGGTTTATTTTCCAGAGCTGTCCGAGTGGATGAAAGAAGAAATGGTTGGGCGCTTATTCATGTTAATCTATTGAACCAGCGAAAGTTCTACAACATCACATGATTGTCGTCTGATAGTGCTCATATGGCGCTAAGATCAATTCACTGACCGCCTAACCACCCACTATTGGCAGAACTTTGATTTTTTGTTCTCAATAATAATTTATTCAACACCATAGCAGAGACAACCTATGCGATCGTTTTCTGGTCATATCAATTGCTTCAGAAGAAGTCGTATTACATATCAGACTGTTAGTGCTCGGCAGGTAATTTCATTCTATAGATTCTTTTCAGTCTCCGCCATGGATGCCACTCTGCCTGATATAACAGTCGCGCCCGCTGCTAATCAACATATTCTGCACGATGGAAAAGAATATACTACAGTCAAGGAAGGTCTCGCACATATTTTGATACCCGCAGAAGGATCGAAAGTGCCTCAGACGACTCCTAAAGGGCAAAACCAAGTACAATCTGTCTTTTATAACCCAATTCAACAATTCAATCGAGATCTGAGCGTCCTGGCGATTAAGGCATATGGGGAGAGCATCCTGGAAAAGAAGAGGCAAATAATCGAACGGGATAGACAAAAGAATGCTGCCAAGAAGGAGAGGAAAAGAAAGAGGGCTATTGAGGAAAGTTGTGATGGACCGAGGAAATCTGGCAAGCTCTCGAGTGCAGGAGAAACTGTAGAACTCCCCTTAGCCGTCGCAAAACCAGAAAATGTCGGTATCGATACAGACACAGCGACCAAGCAAGACGACGTAAACATTCAGAACGAAGCGATAAACTCGACAGCCCCAACAGCCAACGGCGAATCTCATACTCACGTAACAACTGAGACGACTGAGGTACCAGAAACAAAAGACAACCAAGACACTACAAAACCTGCGAATCCAATCAATCCAAAATTCAAAATTCTCGATGCATTATCTGCGACCGGACTCAGAGCTCTTAGATATGCCCAGGAAATCCCATTTGCAACATCAATCACCGCAAATGATCTTTTGCCAGCAGCTACGAAAACAATCGAACTCAATGTGAAGCATAACAAATTAGAAAACAAGATAAACGCTGTTACCGGAAACGCGTTGACGCACATGTATAGTCTTGTAGGCGAAGAATCCAAAGATGTAAATGGTAGTAGAAAGTACGATGTGATCGATTTGGATCCTTATGGTACAGCAGCTCCATTTTTGGATGCAGCAGTACAAGCCGTCAGAGATGACGGAGGGCTTCTGTGTGTTACTTGTACTGATGCTGGTGTATGGGCTTCTAACGGATACCCTGAAAAGTCATACTCTCTATACGGAGGAGTTACAGTTAAAGGTCAGCATAGTCACGAAGGTGGACTACGACTCATCCTTCATTCAATCGCTACATCCGCTGCTCGATATGGCCTAGCAATGGAACCACTTCTCTCTCTCTCAATTGATTTTTACGCACGAGTATTTGTCAGAATATACAAATCTCCTTCCGATGTTAAATTTTTGGCTGGGAGAACTATGATGGTATATAATTGTGACAGTGGGTGCGGGGCATGGACAACTCAGATGGTTGCGAAGAACAAGCTCGTACCCAACAAGAATGGTAACGGTCATTTCTGGAAGCATACCTATGCAATGGGACCATCCATGGGTGAGAACTGCTCTCATTGCGGAATGAGACCTCATCTTGCTGGACCTATGTACGGTGGACCATTGCATTCGCCTGAGTTTATTCAAAGAATTTTGGACGATCTTCCCAACGTATCGAAAGATACATATCATACAACAGCTAGGATTGAGGGAATGCTTACATTGGCCCTCGAAGAGAACCTGTCTCCCTTGGAAGATACATCAGACTCCCCAACCGCCTCGTCAAAGACTGGCAAATATGACCCTGCGGTCGTTGACCATTATCCATTCTTTTTTATACCATCAATGCTCGCCAAAGTAATTCATTGCATCACACCCCATGAGAACGCCCTTCGAGGAGCTTTACGGCATCTTGGTTATAGAGTTACTAGGAGTCATACAAAGGGTGGTAGTATCAAAACCGATGCGCCTTGGGATGTTATTTGGGAAATAATGAGAGAGTGGGCGCGACAAAGATGTCCACCAAAAGATGGTGCTATCAAGAAGAATACGGCCGGGTGGTATATAATGGGCTTAGATAAAAATGAATCTTCCACCCAGGAGTCAAATATTCAGGATGAAACTAGCGGTTTGGACGTCAACGAGAAAGATACAACATCTACGGAAAAGAAAAAGCTCGAGATTGTGTTTGACGAAAAACTGGGAGTGGAGAAAGACACCAAGAAGATAGTGAGATACCAAGTTAACCCTCGAGAGAACTGGGGCCCAATGAATCGTGCGAGTGGCCACGCATAGTTCTAACATATACTATAATACATCCTATTGTACGAATCTACATCATACCATACATTGTTTATCGGTCATTATTACCAGTATTTGACTGGTCGGTCACTGGATTTTTTCGACAATTGATCATGCATGACTGGAAGGGGTTTTGTTCCATTTAAATTTATTCTTTACGTAACCGGAACACTTTTCGCCCAAGTCGTTTTATACAACATGAATTTTTTGGTTCTTCCTCTTGCTTTTCAGGTTCATAATCTTCCCAGGGTAGCTGTCTTGTACTATGCCTGATCGGCGCCGATTTCCTCCTCTCTTCTGGCGATGCACAAAGCCTTAAAGTTACTTCTTCGTCTCGCCCTATAACAACTTTCTTTTCCAGATATTCCGCACATACACTCCTAGATGCTAAGAAAACCCAGTCTCTCGGTGGGTACAATTCTGCAACTGTTCCTTTCGGTACATATACTGTGAGTTCTCCTGTGCTAGTTGGTTCGTGTATGTGAATATCCACGGATATTTCTCCCACTGACGTTGAAAATCGATAATCCACAAATTCAAGACCTGCAAGTACAGGATGCACTTTCCACCGAGACCAACCCGGATTTAATGGCTCAACTCCCGCAAGGTATTTTGGGAGAATCGAAACGGGCCAGGTAGATCGTGCTTGCATCATTGATGTCTTTGATGAAGTTGGTTGACCGTCTGGCTTCATCTCTTTCCAATGCCCTCCTGAGTATTCCATATTTTCTGGATCAGCCATAGGACCCCATACCTTTTCTACCAATTCTACTGCGTCAAATCCTTTTCCAGCTTGAAACAATGCCTCTGCTGCCATTCCACAAGTATATGGGCTCACAACTTTTACATCTTTTATACTCTGTGGATCCCGAATCACTCGCGGAAGTTCTCCTCCCTTCGAAAGCCCCAAGTACTCATCTGAGATTTCATGATGAGGTATGATACCAAGAGTTCTCCCGTATGCATTAACTTCATGGGATATCGTCGTCGGTGAGGTATAGTCACTTAGCCGTAGAACCCCTGTTTCTTGATGCCAAAAATGCTCCAAAATCTTTTCCTTGAGTACATTGGCACGAGGTGTATATTGATCTTCCACTCCGAACATGCTACACATCTTGCTCATGGAAATCAAAGCATCATAGTATGCAAGATTTAGTTTGGATGAAGCACCTATGAGTATATCAGATGACATGATATCCCCTGATGGATTGTTAGCTATTTTTCATGGTATTGAAAGGAAAGTCTTACTTGACATGTGTGGTGGTGCTATAATTAATCCCCGCTTATCTTCATAAAGAAGTGCGAAGCTCATTGATTTTTCTAACTTGTCCCATAACCTCTCCACGGCAGAGAAATCACCCGTGTACATCCAATAATCCTTGACAGCTACCAATAATTGGAAGCTAAGAGTGAGGGAGAAAAATGCGTAAGTCGGAGGCTCACTAATATCATTTTCGAAAAAGGTCTTTTGTATTGGGCTTATATTCCCAAGATGGCCATTAGTCTCCTGGTGACTAGAAAGCAACGAAAGACTTCCCAAAATCGCTTCCAAATGCATCGTGGAATGATAGATGGATCGACCCATGACGAGCAAATCACCAGCGGAACATATCCGGTGGCCTTTTGCACTGTCGACCGTGCATGGTATCTGATTTGTTCCGACTTGAAAATCTGACAAGACGCGCACCTTATTTTTGAGTCTCATATCATTCTCGTAGAGAATATTGTCATTGTCGTCTCTCACTACGAGCGATCGATATATTGCGAGGTAATGTTCAGGACCACCGAATGCAATTGAGCCTGTATTTGGTTTGCCACCGGGTGACGAATAGATGTTTAATCTCTTCATAAGGGCAATTTTCTTGTGATTGATCTTCACCAGTACGCTCGAACCCCGAGCTTCTATATCAATTCGAAGCCAGTCGAATAAATCCAGGCCCCCGGGAAGGTCCCATGCTCCTCTCAAGATTGATGGTGGAGTATCCGAAGCACCTTCGAAAGCTGATAGCCTCCTTGATGCAATATCTATACTGAAAATCAACCCACTTTCCACCATATGAATACCCCAACTGGCCCCGCCAGATTCAATCTTCACGTCAAATTTGATCGCCTTATCCTTCCATCGTGTTCCATGTCGACATGGTGCCCATCGCTGTCCTGATATCCTGGTGCCGAATTCAGCTACGTTCCATATCTCTTGTACTTCTCCAGCTTCCACTGTGCATCGATCGACAGTATTGACGCCATCTCTCCATATCTTGTTGAGTAATTCATTTGAAGAGACGAAGCGACTCTCCCCTAGTGTTCGTGTTCTCAGTTGTCGAAAACCTATCGACGAGATGGCCACCGAACAATTTGGAGTCACAAGAGTAAGCTTTTGATAACGTTGAGAAGTTTGTGGGAGTTTGAATTCCATTAATTTGGGAGTATCCGAAGGGGCGAAGTAAAGGGGTTTTGCTCGATAAGTGTCCGTTGCATTAGACAGCCCAAAGAATGGTCCATCTCCTAAGGAAAATTAACTTTTTATTCGATGATCTGTTAGCGCAGGCTTACCCTTTCTTCTATTATTAACTCCGGTGCTTGTTTCGCTATACACAACATCCACCACAGCGGGTCGTCCATTACTAGTCACATTGACCGTCTCGATGAAAGGCATTCCACCTACACTTCTTCCGTAATCGAGTATGATTTCTTGTATTCCATCGCTCTGAGTAGAGAGAATAAGAGGCTGGTCCCGTGCCAAGTAAAGTTCACGGTCACCAATTTCTTTCCAGATCTTCAAGGGGAAATGAAACCCAAGAAGACTGCCCGGGTCGTTCAGTGGTGATCTTCTTTGGACTGGTGACATATTATGTGAATTAATTACGGAAATTTGAAGAAATCTAGACTGTGAAATATTGAATCAAGAAGATGAACGGAGAGAAAGAAAAAAAAAAGCAAGTCGATATGGTATTTCTAAAATAAATTCACCAGAGGGCAACGCCAGTAGTTGTACAATACGATCATCACATTGTGCATAGATCTGCGACGCCATTTTTGATGCCATCATGGAATTACCAGATACGGCATCGGACATCAACAAGCTGCCGAAGCCATTATACCAGATGGATTACACTTGACACTTATCACCAGTCCAAATCTGTATTGGTTCTTCCGCATTGATGGGGAACTCAATCCACTACACTTTCGAATTGAAAGCTTCACACGCTTAAAGAAAATCTATCATTCGCTAACACACCAAGGAGAGACGTATATACAGCCTTGGCATGTATATCAAGGTGGATTTGGCTTGAAGAAAAGTGTTAGTGTCCAATTCCAGACTATCATTGTGATGACCTCGTGGAAGCTTATTTTCGTTCCCGAGGGATGCTCCACGTCTCTTACTAGACATCGTGAGATCTATAACGTTAAGAATATATGAACGAATGTGTGATATGTGGAAAGCTTATTCTTGACCAAATATGATTTGCTGATGCTTCTTAAAGTACCCGGTAGTAGTGTGGAGTATACAGCGTTAATGCTTGAAGGTTGAACACCACTCTTCACGACAATAGTAAAGCATGACAAAAATAGGCTTGCCCAGACAAATGCTATCTGGAGATCATACAGATTCCATGAGTCGGTAAATACCTCGAGTAGTTTAAGGTGTATCCGGTCCTTTTCGGAGGGGACCCCAGAAGTTTCAAGCTAGGACCGATCGATTGAATTGATCTGATTGCAAAATTTGAATGACGATGAAAGCTAGGATGAGGTCGCCGATAAGATCAATACTAGCAGTGAAGTCCACTTCTTTACTTTCAGCATAGATTGAGGTTTCGAGAAAAAGACCGAAAGGAAAGCACTTAATACTTGTCAAAGATGTTCAAATCAAGCCATCCCCAGTCTGGATTTTCTACTAGATGGCCGAAAACGGCTGGTACCGGCGGTGCAGGACTCTATGCTTGACTTTAGTCAATTCCATACCAATATTTTCGAAGATCTAGCCGTTAACGTAAGCATACCCATTACGTTGAAAATTTGGACGAATATCCTGCTAATGCGACTTCTTTATCTGATCTTTCCTCATGTCGCTATCACTTTGGCTGAAGATTATGATTTTCCCCAGTCAATAGGCTTGATCTTTGGGCATCACCATCATTACCATCCACTAGTCCTAAAAGCTGTCAGATTAGACACGGGCTCGGACTTCAAGCAAGCTTATCTTTTAGCTTCACTAATCAAATCCCAAACCGGAGGTTCCCATTCGAAGATGTGGATATAGGAAATTTTCGTGTTTTGACCTTGTCCGCTTGAGGAATGTTTTCGAGGATCAAGCGTAAATTCGATCAGTTCCAAATTCGGTCTGTGCCATCACTGCCAGTCTACTTTCAGTGCCACCATCCATGTATACTTTAAAGTCACGGTTAAAAGACCGGCAAGTGCCATCTGTTATTGCATGATTTGATATATGCATGGTGTAAGAGCTCAAGGACTGGTACGTGCCAGAGAAGTTTGGGGATCAGTAGTGCTGATTGCCAGTGCCGAGTGCCAACGCGGGAACATGTCGCTATTGATAGTTCGAACTTAGAATCTGATTCTTAAGGCATAAGGGAAATTAAGTTTTTCCTTGCGCTAGATATATTACACTTACAATATTCATGCCGCAATGTCCACGTTCCAAGACGGAGAAGTTGATGATTGACTTGTACTAAGCTTCATCGTAGGCCTACTAGCCTCCCCCCCTATTACTCCATCACCCTAAAACCCTTCAATTCACAACATTTCCAACCTTATTATTATCTCTTGTAGGTCGGAAGTCGGAAGTCGGAAGCACGGTATGTGGTGGTTAGCAAGTAGGTTAAGAGAGGGAGCTGGTCCTGGCCGACGATTAGTGACTAATGAATGTAGTCACCCTATAAGATCTTCATATATGAATATCAGAATCCGCAGCTACAAGGAAAATTAAGTGAAAATGTACATCACCAGACATCCACACAGCACTTCTCAATTTGGAGCTATCTTTACTACTGTATTCATCTTTTCGTCATGGCAAACTTTATAGCCTTCACGATCACATGAACAACATAATGTCAAGCGCCTCTGCTCGGAGAATCACAATAGTATATCATTTTGTCCATTGAACTGAGTAGTTCACGAGTTATCTATTGTGAGTGTACGAAGTAAGCGCCGAGTCTTTCCTGACGGGATGCAGCTGTCACGACACTTGCCTAATGGCAATCAAACCCTCTCATCTATACAATGTCGAAATAGCTTCCGTGTCATGAACGAATTGTTATGAATAAGCGCGGCGAGGTGATACAACAGTAGGTTAACATATCTCGTTAAAAGTTCCTTGTGTTCATCATCCTCTCTCCACCAATCACGGGTTTTGAATAACCTCAAGTAAGCGCCCACTTCTGCAGCCCTATATTTGGACTTTAACGCCATGGGCACTGAAGAATCTGATACTCCAACACTTCAACACTCGAATCATTTAATCCTGCAATTTTAATTTTCAAAACACCAACATGTCAGAAGATGTCCAAATTTTGTATAATATCTTTATTTCCTTCCCTCTCATTGTCCACAAGGACCACGTTTCTCAAATAATATACAGAGAGTTGTATGATGTAAATTGAAGTATGTTTTGCCTAGTCGATTATTTTTATTCGCTCTTTCTGGTGTTTTGTATCGGTAGTCGAGGGGTTAGTGGGCAATCTTCAACAGCGTTATTTGCTGGTGGCTATCCGGTTGTCGCATATGCAATTGGCTCAGTATGTTATTTTCTGGTCAATTTTGCGGGTAATTCTTCTAACATAGTATCTTGAAGACCCCAAATGTTGCAACTACTTACTTAATGGCATGTCCGGCAAGTTCAGGTACCTCGACATGTAATTTTCAACAGCCATACACCCTGACTCAGGGACCTTCGACAGTTCAATATGCGATGACATTTCCTGGTTCCACGTATTTCTTCCCTTTTTCCCGAGACTCGAATGAAGCTCTTACTATTCATAGGACCATGACTTTGGATTGCGCACTTTCAGGCTCTTCTTCAATGGCCTGCGTTGCGACCGAATTGATTCCAGGCTCTACCAAGACCGCGACAACGACCATCACAGGCGCGGCGGCTAAGGCAATGTTCCGGGAAATTTCAATCGCTACAAACTCTGCGGATTTACTTACTTATGATGCGGGTGTGACTACCACATCGAGTTTAAGTGCGACTCCTTTAAGTTCTAGCGCGGAGGTGTCAAAAACAAGCTCAACTACAAGTGCAACTACAAGTGCAATTATCACATCTGCACCAATCTCGAGAGTCGTAAGTAATGGGACCGCTGTTGGAACTGTGAAAACAACATCGAAAAATCTGTTGCCAGGGACTGGAAGTTCTCTGCCTACATTTCCGAGTGTGAGTTGGTCGAGTAGTAGTCCTACCACTACAGTTGTTGCTCCAAAGAGTTCTACCGCTGGTGTACCGGGAACCGGAGTAAAGGAGGGTAATCTTGGATTTCTGGGAATTATGGGCATTATTGGGGTGGGGATTTTGGGGTTATGATATGTGATATGTGATAGAAATGATGGGATTTAATGGGGAGATAGCTATGGGGTCTTAGGGGAGAGACGGGCGGTACATTATTGTGTTGGATTGAATTGATTTGTTCATGCTAGTGTATATTTGGAAACTTTGGGATTTTGGGCTTGGAGTTCTTTTATTCTGGTTGTTTATAGGGACGTGTGGTGTCAGTATAGCACTTTGTATGAAAGTTTGAATATTGAGCGTTGTATGAAGCAACTATTGTATTAATATTGGTTAATGAGATGAAATCCAAATCGCCAACATTCAATTGTAGTTGCCAAAATCATTTCCTCCCGATTATCAATTATTGGCTATAGAAGACTTTTCTCGAGGATATACTCATAGTCTAGGCCTGGATGCATGCACGCATATATGAAATTGTGGAATAAAATCGCAATCTCGTAGCTCCTAACCTGGTCTTCATCTCAGGTTGTTGTCTGAGATCTTTATTGAAACGAATGCACAAGCACAAAAAGTGAACCAACCGTCAAACGCCACCATAACACAACACTTCTAGCAAATCTAAATATCTTTGTATTCCAGAGGCTACCAAGAAAATTTGTACCGCAGACTCACTCGCACAGTCAGCCCAGACTTCCCAATCCCCATCATCTACATCACCAACGAACTCTCTCTGAGCTGGGATGTCCTCCTAGACTCGGGGTTCATCTGGAGAAGGGACTTTGGTGGCAACAGGCAAAAAGCAACGAGAACAATAAAACCTGAGCTCTAGAAAGCTCCGGTAAACTTAACTGAATCTAAATATTTCCTCTCTTTAACAAATACACGTATTGTATAGTTACTAGACTTCCAATTATACTCTCTCACATTGGGTTCTTACTCTATCTTCACCACAAGAATTTTCTCAATGTAACAACAACCTAAATTGAAGCTGTTCATCAGATCTCGCTGTTTCCATTTTGATCTTCACCATGGCTTTCACAACCAGGTCCTTCTCCCCAAAATCTCTATTCGCCCTTGTTGTATTTTCTATCATACTATTTTCTAGCTCCGTTTGCGCTCTACCAGCAGCCGATGCGAATCCTGTTGCTAATACCCAAATTTAAGAAGTTCCTACTCCAACCGCAACGTTGAACGAACGTGGCAGCAAAGGAAATCTGATATATACAAGTGATATGGCCGCGTATACAAACTGTTGTCGATATGACGCCGAGTTTGGGAGTAATGGTGCTTTTCGAATCAATTTGGCTGGAGTAAGTGGAATTCTTCACGAAAAAAATGCCTTGGACTAATCTGATTGACAGTGAGGTAACACTGATGATACATAAAATGTAGTTGATACTCTTTCCCAAGACGAATGTGCACCTGTTCTAGTAGCAAATATTAAGTCTTTGGGTAATCATCCTTTTGTTTATTACCAAATTCTGTCTTCATCTTTCCGCTCCTTCATTTGTTGTATGCATAACTGACGAGGTCAACGTCTATAGGTGGCGAAATTAATGACAAATCTTGGACTTGTGCACCATCTTATGGTGGACCTGGCGACACTTGGGTTTATTTCGAGTTAGAAAAAGGTGATGGTGCTTTAGTAGCTTTCGGCGCTTATGGCAGTTGATAAAATATCGCCCGATTGGCAGTGTCTGAATATTTACAAGGTTTATAAAGTAAAGGAAAAGTGAGCGAGATTCAGATGGGGAATACTCTGAAGTTTGGTAAAGGCAGGAGTGTATGAGAATAGTTTGATTGTATGTATGTTATTGTGAGAAGAGAATGGACTGGGAGAGATGGCAGGATGATTGATTGGCGTTTGTAAGGCGGAATGTATTGTTCCTTTTACCGCATGCCAGTCCCAAGATTAACAATCTTAAAGGATCAGTATCTATTCATAATCAGCGTTTGTATGGACCACGAAAGAAGCTCACAACATTCTCAAGATTCAATGATATGCCGGAAACTTCAAAGTAGCTCTAGAGATTCCCTCGGTGAGAGGGAAGGCTATCTTAAGCGGATGTAAAAAGAAAGCCACGCTGGGTTAGTTCCGGCGAGTACAATTCAGCCACTCGAAACATATTTATACGCCCAAATTGTATGGTCATGTAAGACGCTTGGTAACTCATCCCTCCCAAGTAAAATAGTTGACAGGCTGAACAAGATGATCGAAAAAGAGAACGAATCATCAAGGGATATACAGTATCAACGGATATAGCTCAAACGTCCCATAACAATGAGCTCAACTTTCCTTCCGCGGTACAGGAAGTCATTTGCATAAGGAATCCACGTTTTGAACGGCTCGAGATAGTGCGAGCCGGAAAAGTTGTTGATTACCTTCGCTATATCCTCACGTATATCCGGAAACCCTCCAACAGTCAAAGAATATTTGTTGTACGACACTTCATCCTATTACTTATTTCAAGATGAATCCTCTCAATTGCATCATTTTAAGAGCAAATACTCAACAATCAGATTCTTTCCATTCAAGTTATTCAGAGTCGCATATTCCATTCAATCCTTGGACTGTCTGATCACATATTCCACGGCCATTTCGATAACCGATCATCATGGCTCCAATCAACTTCGGCGTTCTTATGATTCCTTATCAAACTATTGATGTTGCTATGCCTTTAGATGTTCTAGGTTCATGCGTAAGTCCAAATGGATCTAACCCCTTTTATAGATTGATAGTTATATGTTTAACAACAAATAGTCCAAAGCAATGATGGAAGGTTGCCAATCTCCTGACATTCCAGAGTTTGATCGCTTGATTAAGCACGCAATTGATATCAATTTCTTTCATATCAATGAAACCATGGTAAGATAATCAAGGGGTAAAAAACCAGAGCACAATCTAGGAGCGGGACTAATATCAGCCGGATATAGGAACCTGTTGAGCTCACTGCCGGATATAAAGTGGTACCAAAAGCTACATTCGAGAACTGCCCACCACTCGATTACCTCATCATCGGCGGACCTATGCTAGCCTATCAACTCCCCGAATCCGCCCAAAACTTCATCCGTGCCCATATCAAAGCAGGTAAAGGCCTCTTCACAACTTGTACTGGTGCAATAACGGTTGCACAAACAGGCATCCTTGATGGAAAGAGAGCCACAATGAACCATTCAGTCTTCGAATTTGCCAAGAAATATCACCCGAATGTGAATTGGACCATAGATGCTCAATGGGTTATTGATGGAAAGATTTGGACGGCAGGTGGTGCTTGTGCTGGGATGGATATGATGGCTTGTTGGGTGATGGATAGGGTTGGAATGGATCTTGCGAGGTTTGCGTTTGAAAGGCTGGATTATGAACCTAGAGATGTGAGAGGAGATAGAGTTCTTCCTCAACAGCATCATCATGTTTTAGAAGTTTAATTATATTTGAAGGAGCGGCAGATCAGGAGATGGGGGTCTTTATTTTCAGTAAGATTATTAGTTTGATATGCAAGAAATGTTTCTACAGTAACACAAGTCAAGGCAGTTTCGACTGAGGGGCACAGCGAGAACTAACCCCAACACTTGTGGCAGTTATCAATTCACACGACTGCATGTTTAAGTGGAGATAACCACAACTAGAATATATGAGATAAAATTTTATTCGTCGACTACTAGGAAAAAACCCATGAATTAACTGCGCATTTTTAAGCTAGGATTTATTTTGAAACCCTCATATGCCACGATCAACCTCAAGAGGCAGTGAAAACGAACATATAGGATTGAACCACTTGGTTGATGTGACTAAATAATTTGGCTCTGGATGTAGTAGAGCAAAGGCAAGTGATTTTAGAACAAACACAAGACGAAAAATACTCTCAATATCATGGTGTTGGTGAGCTTGCAAGCGTATAAACACATGAGGCCATCAAAAGCGCAGGGAGAGAGCGATTTGAAAATGTGTTTTGGTTTTTTTTATCGTAATTATGTGATACTCATACGTGTGTTAACTCATTGCTTCATTGCCATTATCCCTTCCTATCATAAGACGTCTCCATAATTCTACCTTCCCTTGTCGTACTCGCAGCACAACACCTTTCATCATCCTCCATTTTCAACTCCCGCACACTTAACTTCTCCATCTTCAACTTCTCCATTCATAAAGAAGCTACAGTCCACATTAGAAGCGCAGTCGTCCATATTGACGTCCCTTTTGTCCATGATCAACTCCGCATCAACGGTCCTCTCACAACTCCTCCTCGACGATGATCTGTCACCATCATCTATGCGCCATTGGTCTCATATGGGGTAGTCTAAGAAAAGTCAGGGATAGGGTTATAACGAAGTACCTAAGGGATGCAGAACTCAATCCAGCTTCCCAAATAGTCCATCGAATTCCCCTTCCCATTCGCAGCTAGAATTTTAATACACCGCTCAAACTCCTCGAAACTAATTTTCCCCAATCCGCCTCTCTCCTTGGCCTCCTGCTCTGCATTTTCTATCACCCATAACTTATATAATACGCCGTCGCTTGGTGTCTTTTCTACCTTCTCAAAAGGTGATTCCTCAACCTTGGAGGAGCTCGCAGCTGGAGTTTCCGAAATCGATGATTCGGGTTTTGATTGATGTTCTCCAACTGGCCTATGCACAGACAAATTGTCAGTAACAAAATTAGGTCTGAATTGAGGGAGTGTAGGATCTCTATGTTCAGACAATTGAGGGCCAGTATTATTGGAGGCCTCAGCACGCTCCTCTTCTTTCTCTTTGAGATATACGTCAATATGAAAGAAAAGAGTCGGTGGTAGGAAAGGTCGCAGAGCATTGAGAAGTTGACGTTGTTGTACAAAACTGAAATTGTTTTGGTCAACATAATACTTCCATGCCCTCAAAGGGTCATCCTGATAGTAGGGAGAATGTTGGAATTCGAGTACAGCCCTATCAAGGTCGAATTCCGGGGATAATAACATTATAGGTGCGGCTACCGCGTTGGCCTCCTCGACTACATAACCCGTAGCAGCCAGGAGCTCATCTAGCTGTCTTTGGCGGACATCTTCGACTTCAACCTCAGGAATATCAGGCCACACAGGCCGTGGATTGAGATCAATATTAGGAATATCTGTTCTTTCAATAAGACCGGCACCTAGTGGGACAATGGTTTCGCTGGTGAGTCGTCCAGCCTTCTTCGCTGTAGCCCACTTCACAAAGTCTTCAGTACTAAAAAGATGTCGATATTTATCGCGTTCTTCCTTTGTCTCCAAGACAGCCACAGCCAAATCTTCTTTATTCCGGAATAATGGATCCAGAAGTTCATTATAGGATTGTTGCGTGACTTGGTATAAGATTTCCTTCCCTACATCTTTTTCCGCATCGGGAATCTCTATGCCACCCCATCGTTCAGGCACGCTTCGCGAAGATGTTGATGGATTTGAACGGGTATCAAAGTCATCCATGTCCTCAGCAAATCGTACCTTGGAGGACGAACGAGAATGAATACTTGGTCGTTGCTGAAATTGAGACTTCGAGTTTTCTCCAACAGCACTAATTGTAGGAATATCTTCCTCGTCGTTCCAGTCAGCAGGTGGTGTTGCTCCTTCTTCTTCATCAGTGTAAAACTGTCTCCGTCTCCATCGCTCGTGTAATGCAAGTCGGGCTTTGTGTCTTCTTAAACAATTCTTTATAATGAAGGGGCGAGCATCTTGCGGAATGTTTGACAACGTATAATCTGGTCCACAAAATGCTTGGACATCTTCATCGGTGATGTTTAAATTACGTCGATGACGTTCAAAATTCAGGGTCGCTGCCTCGGCAGGGTCTAAAAAGGGGTTCTCAGAGACGTTGGTTTGGTCGCCCAAAGCAGGTTCATCCGAATCCCAGTCCGCAGAGCTACTGTCTTCAAACCGTTCTATAGAAATTTCATCAATAAGTTCAGGTATGCCTTCTTCATTGGGTTGGTCCATCAAAAATCGCCAGTAGCTTCGTGTTCTCCCAACGGATCGCCTTTGAGAAGGTGAACCCAAACCAAAATCCATAAGAGTATCCTCTCGATTTCCAGTGTCGTTAGCGCTTGGCCTCAGAACTCCCCTTCCATCCATGATCTCCAGTTCTCCATCGCGCATAGTTTTGCCCTCTCCAGCACGTAGTTCTACTGATGGATTCGTACCTTGACCAAACAATTGCCCGAGAGCGCCACGACTATTAACCTGAGCAAGTACTTCCGGGCTCATCATTTGCTGCTCGTCAAGACCCTCTAACATATCTCTATGCATTTGGCGATATAAAACGTAATAGGAGCGGAACATGCGTAGAAAATCTTTCCTGTCAACGTAGCCATCGTCGTCCATATCGTAACCTGCAAAGATCGCATGCCATTTATCCTTCTGTTTGCGGTATGCCTGACCTCTGAGAAATTCCGAAAATGAAATGAGATCGTCTCTGTTGCTATCATAGAAGGCGAACATCCTGTCGAATATGAGACTTGGGACATTATTCCTGCAGCCACCACTGGGTACTAAGCACCGGTCAAATGTTCTTCTATCCATAGCTAGACGAATTTCATCAGGGTCTTCTGGCCAAGGTGTGTTTGCCATGAAATTCCATTGCTCAAAGTATGCTTCCAATTCCGGTCTTTCAAAGCCTGTCTCGCGAGAATATTTGGCAATCAATTCCTTGGGCAATGCCTTCACTCGGTCTAAGTTATCAGGCTCTCCGCAATACCACACAGGTTGTATTTGCCTTGGTCCGAAAGATGGTGCTGGTACTCTGACTTTATAAAATATATGCGTCTTTATATGTACACCTTGTGCTTCGCATGATTCACATAGATCGAAGTCTGCACAATTTGCACACCTGTATCGAATTCCTCGAATGGGAACTACTCCACAAGCATTACAGCCACATCCCCTATGTACGTATGCATTTCGCCTTGTAGCATCTTCCGAAACACGAAAGAGGAGCTGAACAATATTTTGACCGTTTCGTTCATCTTCTGCAGTCGGTGCCCTTCCTTGAGGAAGGGCCGACTGATCTTCAGATTCCGGATCATCATTCACCACTGTATCTCCATCTGTCAAAGGTCTGGCTACAATATTCGCATCTTCGTCTTCGCCTAGTAGGATCGGAGGGAATTGGGCAGCAGTATGATCATCGCTGCTTGTTTCTGTACGTCGCCTTCGGTGGACCGCATTGCTTCGATGTAGCCCGCTGCCACCAGTGTTGACTTTACTATCAGTGACATATGTGCTATAGAAAAAGAATATTCCATATGCAGCGGCACAAGTGGTGAGGGCCAATATTGCTCCCCTACTTCTCGATAATGTACTCGAGGTTATAGTAGATGAGGCTGACATTGTTAGAACAGGTGAGTTTGGATTAAACCTTGGGTTGCCAAATTATTGCGATGTTATCTAGGTTGAAGCAACCAGATTCGCAAAGGTACATGGCGGCATGTATGTTGGTGAAAATGAGACTTTGTTCATGGTGTATTTACGAGATGGTGTGAAGTCCAATATGATTATTTTTTGCTTGATGAGCTCGAGAAAGCGCGACAGGAGCTTCACATTGTCTGTCGCGCTTGCCAAGACTATGAATTATTTAGCCATCTCTTATCGGCCCCGCTTATCACCTCGTGACCTCGTCTCTGCTTCCCTCCTTTCCTCCTCCTTTCGGGTCAATCCAATACAAGCTCACACAGCATCATGACCATCCTGCAAACTACAATTCGCCTCGAAGCCATTTATTGTGTATCTTGAAGTTCTAAATTTGGAGAGCTCTCATCTATAGGTCCACTTCCCAGTAGCTAAGCTTTCATATACAACCTTGCAAAGTGGTTTCGAATCACCAAAATCAAATATAGGTAGCAAATAGAGTAGACAAATAGAAATATTCAAGATTGATTGCTTCAACATTTCGAGAAGCTGGATATCCTACAACACCATAACGCCATTAATTGACCTGTTATTCCAACCTCTGCCTGTAACTCCCTTTCCTATAACTTTCTTCAATAATAACACCGAAACAATGCTAACAGGTATCTAACATTGTTACCCCTTATGATTCCCAACTATGTCCCCCTTATCCTGCCGTCCTTGGACTCCGTCTTCTTCCCGTGCTTTGCGCGAATATCTCAGATCCCGGTATCGTGTTCTCTCTTCCCTCTAAAGCAACTACACTCGGCTTCTTCGATAATCTTGGCTTTGGTATTTTACCAGTTGCCTGCTTCTTGAAAGGTGGAGTTGACCCATCGGAATCAATGGATCTAACTGAACCGTTTGACGATAGGCTTTGGCTTAGGCTTTGGATCTCTGAGTTCAGTGTTCCTGCGTGTATGTTCACGTCGATCTCCCTAAGTCCAGTTGGCTTATTTTCTGCTTCTGCGATGGGAACAAAAAGTACCTCGTCATCTCCAGTGGGAGTTGCGTCATTGTAGACCACTGGGATAGCAACTTTGCTCGGTGATGGCATGGCTTGTGGCCGACGAAGAGCTGCCAGGAGTGTTTCATGTGCTTCAGTTCGAGGTAAATGCTTTGGATACTGATACTGAACCTTCTGGGGTGTCTCTCCTGTTGGCTCATACTCCTGTATCGCCGTTCTGGTAATGTTGGTGCGAAGATTTGCAAGTGGCTGTCGAAGGTTGTCATCTAACGGAGCAAGGTTCTCGGCTAATGCTGCTGTCTTCGAGGTCATCTCGTCGCCTAAGTCTTTAACACGACCGTATGTTGATCCAAAATGAGTACCGATGTTTTCATACGAGGATCTGACCGTGGTTGATAGACCTTGAAGGGATTTTGCATGTAGATCGTGATGCTCCGCATTTTGGGCTCGTGCACGGGTAACAAAATCGTCGAGAGCTTGCATTTGAGTGCTGATGTCCTTCATTTGTTCATCAACAATACGAACCGTCTCATCATGAACAGAACTAGTCGTGGCTTGAAGGGATGCGTTGTGTTTATTCGCAGCCATCCAATCATCCTTCAGCTTGGTCTTCAAAGTCTCTCTAGATCTTAAGACCTCCTCAACAAGTTTCTCTTCCTTTGCATTCCATGCATCCATGCCTTGACTATACTGAACCCGAGTTGCTTCGAAAGTCTCGTTTGATGATTGAATATCCGTTCGGACAGCTGCAATTTTTTGACCAAGACGTGCATCTTGAGCTTCACCGTGAGCCGTAACTAAAGTAGAGATCTGCGAAAGAAGGTTCTGACGATCTTCGGCGGCTTGTTTTCGTTCTTCTTGGATCACTTCGTCAAGTTTTGAATTGATGGCGCTATTTGATTCTATGGCGGCTTCACCTGCGGCTTGAAGTTGCTGTCTCAATTCATTCGCTTCTGCCTTTTGTGAATTGATGTGTTTTAGAAGGTCTTCGAATATTGACTTGAAATCTCGACCGAGCGAGCTATATGATCCATGAAGCTGAGTATGATATGCACCAAGCTCACTGATGACTTCTGCAGAGATTCTTTCCGCAGCAACTGCCAATCCTTGGAGGCCTTCTCCTACTCGAGACTTGACATCTTCACGAAGAGTCTTGATCTCTTCCAGAACGGCATTCATCTCTTCCTTCGCCGAATTTGTCTGCTCGGACACCTCCTTTCCAGAGTTTTCGAAAGCAACAATGTTCTCCTCTAGGAATGCCTGTGTTGCCGCAAGCTTCTCCAATTCTCCTTCGACGAATGATTGCATTCGGCCTGAGACGGCGGCCATGAGTTCTTGTTGCTGAACTCGAAAATCTTCAACCCGCGATTCCACGAGATTTGTAACCTCCGAGACTTGAGCCTGTGAAAGGCCCCAGGCATTTCGATTCAGAGCCTGGAGATCCGACTTGCGCCTGTTCTTATCATGAAGACCTCCAACATCGTTTACTGTGCGTCCCAAAGTGGAAAGAAGCTCACTACCAACAATACTAAGTTGTTCTTCAGTATGCTGGTGAGCCTTTCGAAGTACGGATTCTTCCTCCAAAGTCCGGCGAGTATTCTCGAGTACCGATTCTGTTTGCTCTAGAACACCTTTTGTCTCATCTAAGACCAATTCTACAGCCTCGGCTTTTTTCTTCATGGTCATGAAGTTAGAAGTCAAAGAGTACAATTCCTGGACCTTGTTTCGGAGATTCGTTTCCATGGTCTCAATTTTCGCTGCCTGTTCTTCATTGAGTATCCTCCTCGATTCACTTTCGCCTGTCATTTCTTCATAATTCTCGTTGGTAAGATAGACTCCATTTCGCTGTCTGGCGGCAATCAATTCGCCCTTAAGTTTTTCGATTTCGTATGTGAAGTCCTTGAGGAGTGTCTTTTTGTTGACCATTTGGTTGACTTGAGGTTTATTGCGAATGTTCTTGGCTCTAAACGCATAATCCAAAGTCGAGATTGTCTCCTCCAAATTGCTCTTAGCAGGGGAGACTGTGGCAATGATACAGGTTTTCGTTCGGCCACCTAATGAATCTTGAAGAAGACGTGTGAGTTTAGATTCGCGGTAGGGAATATGAACTTCGCGAGAACTTTTATCGACCAGAGCATTGATGACACGGCCAAGAGTTAATAAACTCTTATTGATCAGGCCAGCCTCAGCAGCTCTCTTGTTCTCGGCACCACTGCGTTGGATATTCTCACTTCCTGCCAAATCAACCAAGTTCAACTTGCCAGCACTAACATAGTCCTCCCCATTTTCTGCCGTCCTCTTGATGTAAGCAGTGACCGTGAAAACGGTGTGACTTCTACTACTAAGGTCATTGCACTTGGTTGCTGCGACCTGTCGTTTGAAGGACCCATCTTGCAGGATCTTAACACCATCCCTAGCGGTTTTGATATGCGATTCCTCCATGCCCTGGACGATTGTACTAGAGCTTCCCTTTTTGCTGGTATCATCGTAAATCTTCAACTTTGTGCTATCATCGACTGATATCAAATCGCGTAGCTCTTCATTGTAAAGTTCGATGAATGAACATTTCACTGAGGACTCGGCTTCATCTAATTCGAGTTTGTTGAACAAGGCGTGAAGGGCACGAGGGATAATTCCAGCATTGTCTGAAAGAATTCCGAAATGATCGCTCATATCTCCAGACATTGTATATGTTTTTCCAGTACCAGTTTGGCCGTATGCGAATATCGTACAATTATATCCCGCGAGCATCTAAAATGATCAGCAAAGCCATGAAGACAATAGATTCAAAATTACCTCATCCAGAATTGGAGTTACCACATCGTCGAAAATCATTGCTTGGTCTGCAGCGGATGAGAAGACCTTATCGAAATGGTAACTCTTGTTGCTGAGCGCGCTGGGTCCCATAGATAAATCAAGATTTTTGCCCTTTACTCCCTCTGTTGAGAGTACAACCCCGCTGTTTTCTCTGACCTCACGCTCATTTCTACCTCTACATCGTACCACAACGTTGATATTTGTCTCCCCACCTCCATCGTGTTCAAAATCTCTTTCCTTCCTCTTTGTTCCTGTTGTAGATGTCGCAACTGATACGACTGATCCTGTTGGTGATACCGCGCGAGATCTCGACGGTGGTGGCATTGCTGAGCTCGTCCTTGAGCTCGAAGGTCTTGGTGCTAGGGAACTTGAAGGTCTTGGTGGAGGTCGCATACTGTTTACCCTTTTATTTGCAGTTGGCGCTGCTCGAGGTATTCCTGCCATTACTTGGCGATTGTTTGTTTATGGAAGACAACTAATTGTGTCCCTCGTGAGGGAAAGAAGTATGTTGTGTTGTGTTAAAAGGTGGGTTGTTTTGTTTATTTGGGTACTGAGTATTCCGTATCAATGAATTGAGATCAACGCGTACATAAATGAACAGGTAATAGCAGCGACCATATGACTCAATGTTGATTGTAGAGTTAATAATATAGTTTTCTTTTACCTTTAGAAAAATATAAAGTTGTCGGTGTTGTCGTCGCAAATAATTCGAAATAAATTGTTGATGTTATCAAAGATCCACCCACCACAGGTTTCTTTGATCAACTTCATTTCTTCACCAAATCTGTTGCCTTAGCAACCCAACCCAACCACTCTCGTGCCACTCTACATTACGAGCTTCATGCCCCACCATGTCATCACTCTGGAACCGTCTCACTCCTCATCTAAAGTCGTCGTCGTCGAAGCAATATTTAAATAGCTCGAATATATCTCCTTTACTTTCTGCCAATAATTCACATACAAATGTAGCAAATATGTCGCTATTCAACGCTCAAGTCCATCCTGGACGAGCTCTGGGCTTCCTAGGTAGGTATATAGATTAATGCAATGTCCCTCTTCACAAAGAACGGAAACTGATAGTATATCCTCAGTCCTAGGAGCTTCACTTCACGAGATTATCACACGAATTAAAGCCGAACCACAACGATTTCCTAAGCTCGACTTAACTTTTGAACCTACAGCTCCTGTCGATGAGCCTGTTATCCTCAGCCTGCCCTCAAACGGTATCCGTTTACGCTTCGATGGACCTCAGCAACGTCTGCGACTGATAGAAGTGTTGGATTTTACAAAGAATAAACTCACATATAATGATCGAGAGGTCTTAAGATCTGGTGGAACTGCTTCACCAAATAACGCAGGAACTGGACATCTTACTGGTCCAACCTTTCGACATATTTACAAGAGTTTAATTGGGCCTACTTTTCCTGGAGAATACATTAAACCCGAAGCTGGAGATGAAACTGGAATGGGCCTATATGTTTTATCATATCCCGGAGTCGCATTTTCGTTCCCTATTCATAAATCCTCTTGGTCTCCTGGAAAAGATGTTGTTTCGTTACTCTCATCATCCGCCAGCCAACCTGCTTCTTCCATGGCAATATTTTCAGGGGAATCTTGGCCCGAGGCACGAGACCACTTGTTTACGCAAACCTTGGAGCCTCTAAAGACATTTGCGCCTTTGACAAAAGGTCGAGAACCAGTTGCTGATGAAATTGGTCTTGTTCGACTTTATGGTGGAGGCAGACTTGAGTTAGTTCGCCGGTTTAGCAATACACCTTTCTGGATACTTCTAGGCGAAACGACACCTCAAGAGCTTGTAGCTGAACTTGGACCACCCGATGCTATATACAGGAAAAACGATCAAAAGATGTCAATTCATAAAGCTAGAACTGCAAGTAGCACTAGTAGGCGCCCGGCTTCAACAGATCTACGAGATGACTCTACTGATACAGACCAATCTTCGGCTCACACTGCGACGGATGAATCTGATGATGATAGTGGTGAAGGAGAAGCAGCTGGAAATGTTACAGGGGAATGCTTCTACAACTATTTCTACCACGGGTTTGATGTCTTAGTCTCTACTCCCACTCCACCCTCACAGCTTCCCCCATCCAAAGCTCGTTCTGAAAAAGAAAACAATCGAATCATTCCTGCAGATGCAACTGCTCGTCTAGTAGCTACAAAGGTGGTATTACATGGGAATGTTCCAGGTTCATATCCTTTCAATCGTCATCGCCGCTGTCGCTGGGAGATTGAATATTTATCTCCGAAACCTAAATCTAAAATCATGGTGATCAACTCCGAGACTTCTTTTCCATCAATTGAAAGTAGTCTTTATAATGAATGGAAAAGCATCTACAATAATGTCGAAGAAGCAAAGCAACGACAACGAGGTATGGTACTTAATCGTGATTGGGGTGATAGTCCAGGAAGTAGTTGCGAACTACTTGGTGGTTGGGAAGATAGTGCGGGTGGAAAGCAAGACGCTGGCAAGGAAGATGAGAAGGGGTTGGGAAATACGACGCTATTTGGATTTCCGGGGCTAGTGTTTGAGGTCTTGAAGAATGGAACTGTGAGTGGTGTTACGGTGTTTTGATCTGGTTAGTGGGTTGATGGGTTGGATATCAAGTCTGTTGGTACTGGGTGCTAGGTGTTTTCCGGGTAGATATTCTTTAGTTCGCAGGCATACATGGGTGATTGTTGAATGGCTCAGGCACTACGGAGTTCATAATTTTGATGATATCAACATTTAGGATTAGGCATTGGTATTCTGAATATTCTTCTTTCCCATTGCAGGCTTGGAAGGTTCCTTGATAGATACTATCCCCCCCTCCCCACACGTCCCCCCTTTCAAACAAATAAAAAGCTACTAGGTAGGTACCCGTCACCAAACTGCAAACTGAGTCTAGCATGCGCAGCGAAACCACAACGCCCTTTGAATTTAGATACATCTCTTATGAAACTAAAGCAGGTAACATTTTCTTTCCTATTGACCCTAACAGATAACATTCAATAAGATTGTCTAAAGGATGTTCTGGATGTAAATGGATCTGATTCTCCTCCAGTCTTAATCGTCCTATTAGAAAAACGGACTCGATAGTTCTAGTATCTGTCTAGCCATGAAACTTCCACACCCCATAGAATTACAAGTAGAACATATTCACTTTCACCCAGAAGTTACTAAACTCTGGCTTTCCTAGGAAGCTCCGTCTCCACAATGCCTTGGGAGCCTTATTGAAAACATGTTTTTATATCTTCAACTCAAGGGTGCTCTCATCTAGGGACGGGGGAGGATGATCAAAGAATACGATGATTATGCGATTGATGTTATGAACGAAAGTATATCTCATCTGAACGATATGAGTGACGAACTAAAGACGATCAAGGTCCAGAAAAGGACAGTGTAAATCCCAAAGTTTACTCAAAGATCTGAGCTACATAGGACGAGAGTTATCGGGTGATGGAATCTTAGGCTGTGAGCCAATCTTGATACCGCGCACCCCAATACCACATACGGAACCAGAGCACCAGCCCAAATCAAAATTATCCATCTAATCCAATAAGAAGTACATCTCTTAGGCTAGGTAATCTAGAAGTCGAGTGTCACCTGAATTTTCGATATTGACCTAATATTTTTCTTAAGTGGTAGTTTTGAGCGTGGCAGAGAAATGACTGTGGAACCAGAGAACTCTAATAGAGAACACCAATGAATAAATAATCGGTATATAGTAAATGTATATATTGTGAAAAGAAGGTTGAAATTTAAATGGAAACCAGCCTGGTTTTATCTTCACAAAATACCCCAAACCCCATGTTATACAGTGAAGTTGGGGAAATTCTGGGGAAGAAATAGCTGGAGGCTCAGGGGTATAGTGGCGGTCGGATAAGCTCCAGGCGAGGCTGAAAGCCTAACCACACTCTTTGAGCCTTGCTGGCCAGCAAGGAAACTCCCAACACAACAACACAACACAACACATCACACATTTATAAATCATGGCTCCAGTACGTAGATATCTACGAATCAGCAAATACTCTGTGCTCGAATGTCGCATTTATGTCGATAATCCAGCCTTGGCAGAAAGTTGGTTGTTGAACTCCAGAGATCCAATCTTGCCCCGCATCATCGAGAAGGTTCGTCCGCTGGTTCTCCCAAAGTTGCGCGAAGAGCAGGAAAGGAGCAAGTCAAAGGGGAAGAAGAAGAGTGTGAAGGATGTTGTCAGTGACGGTTAGTGCAATGATTGGGAATACCTTCACATAAAAGCGGTCTTAATAACGATTGACAGAGGATTTTGAGGTATCCATCTTCCTGACAGAAACCAGTACGAGACATTCTATTCTTTTCAAACAAAAGTACTTTCGAGATACAAGCAAGAAATCCCTACAGTCGAATTCCCACAAACTTACCGGTAATACGAATGATTTGCCAATCGAAGTAGCTGATGCCCCGCCCATTGTGAGAGAGGAAAGTGAAGAATCTATTTCTCTCCAAGACCTACCCGAAGCAGGAGATGACTCCGACTTGTTCATAAGTGAAGACGAAGGGCCTCGCGGATCCAAACGTTCACGAAATGCACGAGAATCTATAGACTCTGATCTTCGTCCAGTCGCGAAGCGCCTAAAAGACGGCGAAATATCAGGAGATGAGGATGACAAGAAGAAAATGGCAATGGACACATCATACGATGGCTTCACAGTAAACAGTCGTGTACTGTGCCTGGTAGTTAAACGGAAGGACAAGAAGGGCAAAGCTCTGGCCGCGAATGGGGGTCAGGCAATGTTGGAGAACTGGATCACTTCTACGCAAATGCCACCACAGCTAGAAGATGCTTAAGGCCCGAAACTATATTTATCGCATGAGATAGATAAACAACGCAAGCAGCTTCGAAAACCTGCTCCTCGGGCCACGTGTTTCAAATATAATTGCCGGGTTCATATTTCTTTGCGAAATCCAGAAGGCAGGACCACGACCTTGGCGAAACTTTACTCAAAAACAAGAGCCTTATCTGAGAACAAAGTGTTCTATCAAACCTTCTGCCCCGGAAAAAAATACCTTCCTAATGTATAAAAGTTTGGAAACTCAAAATGTCCATTTGTCGGATCGGGGCAAATTCTTGAGCAAATGCTGTCTCAAGGTCAAATTTAAACTCTATTTCCAAGAGAATTTGTTTCAAAGTATCACCAACCCAAGCTAAGGAATCCAGACTCTCTGTTTGAAGCTTTCCGTTAACATTCAATCTTCGGCACATGGTCTGGTCGCGTCACGAATGGTTAATCACGGCACTTTTCAAAGTCCATGCCAAATCTGCCTGCAAGACAAGCTCATGAGGCCCTTCTAGTCATCATTCTAGACTTTGTCTTTCCCCATGATCAGCTATTGTAGGGGTAGCACCCCTCTGATAACTAAGATTGACTTTTAGACCATATTGAGTTCAATTTTATGGTATGGCTAGTCTTCGACCGCCATCTTTTATGAGTATTAAAGTAATGTAAGTCCAGATGCGGAAGCTGGTTCAGCCATGTAAGAGCATCAGCGTCAACTAATGTATGTCGATGCCCATGGCACAGTTTGCCAGAGAGCATCATAATACTATCCTCCAAAATCACTTTTGGATCTATCCACTAGAGTCAACCCATTCATACTTATCAGCTCAGTGCATGTGATAGCTGCAACATGAAGATCAGGGTCTGAGCCTAACTATACTACGGAGATCACAACCATCCATATGTCCGAATTTCAATTTGTTGTGCTGGGAGTCATCTTCTTGGGCCTTGATCCATAATTTTATGGTTTTATCTCCTCCTATAATCCTATTGTCCGAAAAATCCGCTCCAAGTCGGTAGCCACTTTAAACTTTCTTTCATCAAATTTCAGCCTAATTGAGGTGTTATATTAAGATATTTGGGAACAGTTCACTAAATAGAGTTCACGCTCTGACCTGAGTCTCCTCGCCCAAAGCCCTATTGTCCACTTCCCTCCCGCTCTCTCTACCGTCTTCCCCACAAACAATACGTCACTGGAGCATGTGCGGGAAAAGAGGATTGCACGAATATGCGAGTCATTATTATCCATCTAGTTTGTATGTTGAAGGTACTCCGTATAGGTAGTTGAGTTCAAATCAAAATCGAATTTCATAACAGCCATTGGGGCGCCTGTAATGCCTGTCATGCGTACACAGTTTGTTTCATAATGTTCTATACCCCCACGAAAGGAATCCTTTTTATTTCGGCACTTTTCAAAGAAACAACAGCGTCTAAAAGTACTTGAAAGTATAATTCAGACAGGTTAATTGTCAATTATCGCCCGTGCTGCTCCTTAAGTTTTGTCAAAAAAAAGCCGTTCCGCTTTCAGTCGGCAACAACCGATGACTACCTCGGCCCCGTCCTTTATACTAGGTCATTGATGGTGAAACGTACCAAATCTTTTCGGGAGACCATTGGAAAAGATGCATGGATTGGATATTCCCAGTCTTACGGGACCAAGTAATAAGGCTGGTGTTATATGTGAGAATGGTCTGACATCGATCATAAGCTGTGGCTGCTTGCTTTCTATTTCTAGGGGAAATATTTCGCCGACTAGTTTCTTTTTTCATTGTTGCCCACTGGGGATTTCCCACCTCGAATTACCCATACGTATGCTTGGACTTTGGAAACTATTGAATTATTGTATACCTTTAGTTGCCGATCATTACTTGAAAATTCCCAAAGCTCCGGTTATTCTTGGCACCAAGTGCTTTCAACATATTGCTTGGACACTTAACTGTGTCACAGACAGTGGTAGTTCAATATTGCGGATATGAAAACGGTTACCATAGGTATGGGCTGCATGTCATCGACGATGGGACTGTCAATATCGAGAAATCGTCAAAGTTATCGTGTCATTTCTTTAGAATCTACCAGTGTCGTGCATAAATACGATTGCTCTAGTTGCTTATATAGCCGTGCGCGCTGGACTTTTCTCATTCGCGTCGTTGGATATTGCTTGGCTATTGAAAATCTAGTAGGTTGAGATGAGAAACTTTCACAACCGAGCAATGGATGCATACCTCTTACGTCATCGTGCTATTGAAGGACCGGGACTTCTCTTGTCGATTTTTCAAAGGAGAGTAAAATTTTCCTAGAGATTCTTGTACTTTGCTTCATCGGGCAATATGCCATTATTAAAGAAAAGAATTGGTGCAGTTTGAAAGTGTGTAAGATAGCTTGTATTCCTATGCAGGTACACTGTGACTAGTTGCCATGCCCAACTTTATTCTACACCGCCATCACCAAGACGATTGACCGCCTACAGTAGTATCATCCCAGCATTACCAGTATGCAACTAACACTCCCTTGAGGGTCCCCACGTGCAACAGCCTTCATACTTGAATCACTCGGTACCAATCCTATCCAAAGTCAAATTTCCACATTCAAAGTTCGTTTCAACAGTCGCGATACATCCATCCGCCAGATAACCCGAGAAATAACATGTGAGATATGTTCCGGTAAGTTTCTGAAGTGCGTTGTTGTGATCTTTGGGCTGGGGGTGATGGGGTTTGAATGAGTCGATGCTGGTGGAATGGACGTCGAAGTAACAGGCTGTGGCTACTGTGGACTGGGGTTATTAGAGTCTGGGGATATGATGGGAATGGATGGAGATGAATGTTGTATGTTGTATGTTGGTTACTCACGATGAGTGAGGATGAGGGTGCAAGTTTTTAAGGAGGATTGGGAGACGCATGATCAACGACATCTTTGGATTTATGTAGCGACGGTGAAGACTTTGTAGATTTCAATTACTTCCTATCATATTGCTACAACATTGATACATTTATACTCCACAGCTCTCTCATATTCCGTGCCTATCTAACTTCCCATTTTCTATCAACACATAAATCACCTTTGCCAACTTGGCAGCATCACGAATCCAGTTTTTGCATCTTGACAGACGACAGTCATGTACAAACACTCAAAGACTCAACATCTTATTAAATTCCCGGACCTCAGGACATACTATCAAATACTCAGTACATCTCACTCAATACCTAATACCTAACATTAGCTCACCAGCCCTGTCTACCCGCCCGAGTAAATCGAATCCCCAACGACACATCCAAAAAAATTCCCCCTTCCCCTAACATTCACAACCGCGTCATCGGTATCTGGTTGAATAACATCATGATGACATTTATTCTTTGATTCGTGTAGATAGATAGTTGATGTTTTGAATATTGCTCACACGCAGCGCCGCGTTCACCGGGCCACGAAAACCCCTGAAGAAACTTCGGGTCTTGAGTTCGGGACTTCAGTTCGGGTATGAGGCACGGGTATCAATCGAGCGAGTTTGCACACGCGAGGGGGTGTAAGAAAATATGATGACGAAATGAATCAATTGCATGAAACGAATGAAACAAAGGTAAAACAAATCCATGGAAGTATATGATCGGTTACCGATGGCATCCTGATGAAAAGCAGAGTACAACTGTACAAAGGATGCAAACCCTAAATCAGAACAAACTCGGGATACTTGGCCACTGCGTAAGCCTTATCCAAACCCTACCGTTGCTTTAATACGTTATGATAAACATTTTCAGCCCTCGCATATGCGGTTTATATCTGATACAGAAGTCTATTCTCCATGAAACAAAGAGCGTATTTTTAATTCTATTTACTGTAGAGAAGGGAAGGATGCTACCCGCATGCATGCATTGCATATGAGGTATAATACGGCGCTTATCTTACTAGGCGTGTAAGACAGGTTCCGGGTAGATCAATATTCGGCTCGGTTCCTTCCTGGCGCTTACGAGGAGGGAATACGGAGTATGCGAATATGCGAATTTGAGGCCTGGACTTTGGCTGGGGGTATTGAGGGATTATTGATTGGTTTTTGATGCTCATTTTGAGAGGAAGGATTTCTCATTACTTCGTCGACTTTGGGGCATGTATCTCTAGTTCAATATTGCAAGGTAGGAAGTTGGATGTAAGAGAAGATTAGCTCGGAATGGAATATTAGACATATGATTGGACATTCTGTGCGAAGAGCTGGAAAAGGTATTCATCTACAAACTTGCACAGTATCACGGAATAGATATCCTTTCAATCCTCGAGCCTCATGAATCGTATTGATTACTCTTCATGAAGGAAGTTACGTACTCCTCTTCATCCCCATTCGTATGACTATTCTCCGAAGCAAAATTCATCTGAAGATCTCGATCGTTTGGAAGAAAATCTATCGATTTATTACTCAGCGAATACGTGAGCATTCCGCAGTACGTGAATATTCCGCTGTCAACCTACTCGCAAAATCCAGATATCGGATATCCAGGTTCTTAAATCCGCAATTCCAACTTCCAAGAGAACAGCCGACAGTAGTGTCGATTTCTTCAGTACTACTGAAAATAGCCTACGCACTTGCGAATTGAACCAACGGTTAACTTTTTTAAATAGCTTCAAAATCAAGCCTTGAATATACGGAGGACTTTCCCTGTTAATCTCCTAAAAACAAACTACAAACTCACCGCCTTCACAACTCACATAATCCATCCCTTTTTCCTTCGCCCAAGGATATCCCTTCCCCAGGATTTTTCAGCAAGTTTCTGGAAGATTGGTTTGGAACTTTTGAAACTAAGCGGTGGGAGTTTTGCTTTTGGGAAACGAGGTAGGACAAGCAATACCCCCGCCCTACACGTGGAAGAAGTTGACAGATTGTTCTTTCATTCTTCTAGTCGCTGATCTTTTCGTAAGATTTGGTAGAAGAACTGGAATCTCCCTTGCGTACCTGAAAAATGTAATTTCCCAAGATCTGGGAAGTGACGATGCGGTGTAGGAGTTTGTCGGAAGGAGGAGCGGTGAGCTTGGCAGGGACAGAGTTGGGGACTTAGGAGGTGAACCCAGACGGCGACTCGTCGTATGTTTTGAAGGATGCTCCTTTAGATGAATTCATAGTTCAGCGGGCCGTAATTGTAGCCTACCGCTGTCACTGCTCTTAACAGTACCGGTATTGCCTATGCCTATACTACAGGCATCCATCCCTATAAACATCACTAATTCGTAAGCCAAATCTCCCAAAATATAGTGGCAAATTAGTAGGTTCAGCGCCATCTTCAAAGTAAAAGCCCGAAACGAAAAAGCAAAACAAGTACCGGTACCTTCGCATGGATATGCAGATATCCGGAAAAATATTTCAAACCCAAACTCAAATTCCTCAAACCCCAGATCCTAGACACCGACCTTCAGAACTTCAGAAGTTTCCCACTCTAAATACCTACCGACATAGTCGACGTCTACCAAACTAATCCTCAGCCCTGAGCCCTGAAAGGCTGAAATCCTCGCAATAATATGATCCATTATTCGGCGGAGACGAGATGGAAAAGAAGAACCCATGGTTTCGATGTAAGCTTCCATTCATGGATGGAACCACAAGGCGACTATATGCAGGGAATCTCTCATACATCATACATGGAAGATTACATGATCCAAACTTCAAATGTGGAAACCTTCCAGAAGAAATTTCGAAGGGTTTTGTTGAGACTCCACACATACCACACATACCACCCTCCCACCATCATCGTCAAGGAATTCGAACTTTGAAAAGAAAAGTAAACCAGGAATCCCCAAGATCAATCCAGGGACCTGCGCTCGTATGTAAGAAGAAGTACCGTTGATCGTAAAAGTTAAAGGTAGGAGGTAATTTATGAAAAAACCCTAGGTGGAGATCAATCTCAGTGGCTGATACTTGGAAGGCGGTCAAATTGAATTTTTTAAAATTAAAAAAACATTCTTCATCTCCATACAGCAGGTGTCTACTTGTTGAAAATTTCGCTACTTGTCACCATATTTGAGCACATAGGAAGGATTATTATCCATGCCTCTCTTCAGTGGATCTACTCATCTCTGCCCCTCAGGAAAGGAGGTTCTTTGCCACCGGTGAGTCGGTGACCGCATGGAGCGCATCTTTTTTGCAATCTCCTTGAGTTTCTCCTACACTTTTCAATTTCACCATTACATCAATTGAAGTTGATCAAGCTCGGGCGAAACATGAAACGAGTTTGTGGTTGTTTGTCAATGGAGAGCTAATAATGCATAAGAGGTCGATATTCGCTTGCCCCCTTCATTTCATCCAATTTCATCTCAAGTTACTCTGTGTCTAGGAATTCTGGAAACTTCCGACATGGGGTTTCAAATAGGTTTGATACTCACCGACGAGAGGTCACGATCACGTTTTGGCACAGGCGAGTTCCATGAGGTGGTTATAAATAATCTGAAATTTGCTCGTCGTCTCTACTCTCCCCCCCGTAAACATAGGTTAAATATTGGGTCTGCTCCACCCCATATGATCTGATATGATTTCATTATTGCAAAGGTAATTGAACCAATGGCACCTTCTGATCATACAATTAGATGGTGTATCATCATTGTAAAACATGCGCATCATCTAATCAACACTTTTTAAGATGAGGGAGAGTAACAGTATGTTGACTGGATTGACGAGTATGAGGAGATGTACACGTGCCTACGGAGGATCTGACTGATTTCCTTGTGTGCGTGCCAGGACCATACATACGCAGGTACAAGACAAGACATTATTGACAAGTAGTTGTGGATCATGACCCTGATTTTCCTAATCTGCAATTTTCTAGAAATTTTCCATGGGATCATCAGGTCATTAATTGCTCGACACTGTTATTGGTTCATTTTCCGAGGTTGGCATGATATGTGGGCGAATATGCTTGGTATGGTATGTGGGGATAAAAGGTACGGAGTGGCCGAAATATATTGATCTTTAGTCAATTTGTGCAGATTATTGATTTTATGAAGAATCTTCATCTTTAAGACTTTAACCTTTGATTAACATTCGCGTTTGGCGCTTGAGATATGCAAGAGGGGTTAAGGGGACAAGGGAATTGATGAGGTGAATTTTCGGGTAAGGAATAGGAGGAGTTGGTAGGTTTGTTGGCGCTGAAGTTCAAAAGTTTATTTTACATTACCAGCGACGGTGAGAATGTTACTTCTGATACAGCCTTCAGTTCAGGCAGTAATACAGATACTGTATAATCTTTACCAAACCTTATATAAATGAATGATGAGGAGAAATAGCATGTGAGAAGTTAAAAGCACTTCGGCGAGGAGATCCTTAGTGACAATCAATGCGCTATCAAAACATTAAGCTATTGAATCCAGCTCTTAGGTTCGGCACATTCTTGTTAGTTGAGAGAGTTGGGGATCGGATTGATATACTCAGATCGACTTTGAATACTCTCGATTCGATGAATCTACTATGAATCTACTCTCGGTTCAGCGAAGGTGTCAAAATGCCAAAGAGTAGCGGCCGAAGTTGACAAGTCTGAGGGTAAATATATGTAAGTTTAAAAAAAAACTTTGAAAACTAACACACGTCAATATCACGAAGTTTATTTCGAATGATGTATGAACTTTGAAGGAAGCACTGATGAACTTGGAAACTTAACTTAACATGTACAAGTTATGACTTGAAGTCATACTCACCGCCTTCCAAGCCTTTATTGAATATATATTATGATATATATGTATTCTCCTAAGGCCCAATCTAGCGCAGGTACCAGATGAACCTTGCAGTAGTCGTAAAATCACACACAGTAGTGACGTTTCTTTGGGGAAATGTTGAATATCGATGTCAAGCCCGGGGATTATTTAACTTGGCGGTGAAGATTCCATCCTCTCTATCTTTGGGTAGATGTTGGTGGATGTTGGTGGACGGGAAATGAAAATCTTTATGGCGACGCTCCGCTGGTTGCATCATGATGTGCGGTACTGTTTTTTGACCTCTTTTGAACTCCGCATCGGAAAATAATTCGGTAGAATTAAGGATATATGAAAAGTTTCTGGTTTTGGCAGGTGACAGGCAGACGCTGAACTGATAGTTGAGTCATGATCGATTAATTACTGCAGAAAGAAAGGGTAAGATACTCCTAGTCTCCTACTAGGCTACTCCAGTCTCCATACACTTGAAGCTATCCTCAACCGAACATACCGAGATATACTATAAATCAACATAGATTGATTGATTACTGAACAAATAGAGCCCGAGGAAATAATCATGAACCCTAGTTCAACCTAACCCTAGTCCTACTTTAAGGGCACCTTCGGTTATCGAGAAAATTGTTGAGAAACTTGAGATGAAAGGGATTCAAAATCACGAAATTAATGTCCGAGAGCTCAGATAAATGACAGATACTCATGCCGCCAGAAAGTTGAGGAAGGCAGTCACTCGGGAGCAAGCGAAATGAGGTATCCACGTATCCACGTTGTAACCGATCGTTCTAGGGTACGTGCTAGTTTACCAGAGTTGCAGAATTTCTGGTGGCAGAGTTCATGCACGAAGTGTTAAGGGATGGTAGAATGCTAAGGTGGCTCTTTTGTAATATACTTCCTTGAGCAATGATCACTATCGCTCCTGATCCTTCTCTTGCTGCCAGCAAAGAATATCTTCAATTTGCGCGATAAGCACTGTTGCGTCCTGAGGACCTGAGCTTGCGATCCTCATTCTATTCTCCGCAAGCTCGCTGCTCGCTGCTCGCTGTTGGCCAACTCCCTCTTCAAGATTATCCTGTAGGCTGTTCTTCGAGCATGGGAATATCCCCATTAAGAAACGGAACAGGTCCCCATTTAGAAATGACATCTCGCAATGACATCAAAAAGGATTAGCAAATATTTTGATTTCAATAACCTCAAAATTCAATCTCCACCCTCCATCCTCCTCCACCTTGATACTCGGAGGAGGAAAAGCGGAGCGAAAGATATCCCGTATCGGCCTCTTCGATACTCGCCAACCGTTTGGACTTTGAAGCAAGGGATATTCTTTTCAATTTGCGCGACAAACGCAGAGGCTGGGGTTGCATTGAGAGAAAATAATTTATTTGATTCGCCTCAGCCTTGTATCAGGGGTTTCTAGCGAGAAAAGATCGTAAGGTGATGTTCATACAGTGGCATCCATATCCACTCTCTACTGTCCAGGTGACTTATGATCATAGGCTTGGCATCTTTAGGGTTATGGGTCTGATATGGAGAAGAGATGGGATTTTTGAAATTTTCACATGCGAACCATGTGAACCTGCACGTAATTAGATATGTTGGAATTTTAACTTTGTCACTTCGTAACCTCGTAACTTTTCCTGTTTGTGAGGGAAGATTTCGGAAGAACTGGAAATACTCTCCCCCCCCCTAAGCAAAGGTTATTTGGTGGGCCAAGCCCACAATAGCGATATGAGTAACTTAACCTATACAAAAGCTTACCGCTTTCCTAACTAGACAATAGTACAGGTTTTGATGTAGTATATCTTCATTTTTTTGCCGTCAGCGACGACGCATAGGCCTAGCGATGATGCATAGGCCAATTAAAAGGTATATTCTAGTAGATTCTATTGGCCCAACCACCCATATACTATAAATTGCATATCAGTGGATAAAACCCACCAAATAACCTTTGCTTAGGGGGGGGGAGAGTATTGAATAATACGTAGCCATCTAACTGCCAGTCGACTCTATTGATCGTCAAGCCCTATGTCTTCTCGTATCCCAAATTATTGTCGAATGAACTTGGTTAATGCTCAGCCACTTTGCATGATAGTTTCAAAGCCTCAATGAGATGAACTTGGTCACGGATAGAAATTTTGCGGGAACATTCGGAAACATGGGCTAGAGAAACAATTAACTTCGATACAGGTACCACATACGCCTCCCGTGAATGGCGATGGTGGTGAACGGGAAGGCAGGCAAGAAAAAACTCTATCAAGTCCACGTTTTGAGCATGGATAAATGTTGGAATATGAAATGTATGCGCGGTTGTATTTAGCCAGATCTTTTTATACATGGATGCCCAGATATTGTGAAGTAAATTACCTAGTAGCCGTACGGAGTATGTATATTTAGAAATTACTGCGCGGTACTGATGCATGCACATAGCTTTATCTTTGCGGGCATGCATGCATTGTTATCTGAATTTAGATATCGTATATTCTGCTTTTTCAGGAAAGGAAAGGAGGCCGAAGCCAAAATTAAACCCATCGCTTCGTGTCTATCGTACGTGAAGTCGTGGACAAAGACCGTGTGTCATGAACCGTTGAAGTCTCCCGTTCTGCACGCACGATTAGATGTTGGTACCTACAGTAGCTTATGATTATGATTGATCAAAGTACGAAAGTACGAACGACGCTTACAGTCATCAAAAGAAGAATTCCAAGTGAGATCGGGAGAGAAAGGCACGGGAAAGGATGAGAGGGAGGGGGAAACACGGGCTGTAGTTTATTTTGTCGGCATGCGAATCACCAGGAAGTTGGAACGAACCCATCAACACCCCACATTTGATATCATCATGGCTTAACCGACGGCAGCTAAGTATGAATGTGTGGTCATTGGTTATTATTGTGATTGATGTTGAATCGTTGAAGAGTGATCATATGATACAGTAATTCGATTTCTCGTGATGCTTGGTAAGGTAGGCTGAGGACTTGGAAATTTTATGGGGTGTTGCCTATACTTCGAGGAAATACAGTCAGCACTATACGGAACCCAACCCAATGAACCTCGTGGCAAGTATTAATGAGTTCGATATTGATTGATAATACTATAACAACAACAGTTACAACAGGAGGGATACCGATGCTCAGCTACCTCAGATGAACCTCTCTCTGTTTCGCCATTCCTATCAAGTATCAACCTGAAGATTCGGAAGTTTATCTGCTCATCAATATCAAATTCTCATTTCAGAGAATATGCAAGACGCCCCTCACTTCCTAGTATATCGTTTAGAAATGACAAGGAAATTATTCTGCCATCTTTTCTGCCATTTTTACCAAACTATTCTAAGCAAGTATAGGCACCCCCTGTAGCCGCCAGTTGTTACCAAAATAGTACTAACGGATAATCAGATTAAAACTATTACTTTACGAGTAGAGCTGGATAGGATACCTTGATCATAGATCACCTGAATGCTCCCACTTTGATAGGAAGAGGGGATACACTCAGGTCCGTGTGAAGTAGATACGTATAATCATGTATACGTACCTGAAAGGAGGTTTGAATCCTTCACGAATCACTATATCATCATCATTGTCAAAAAAATCATGTCATCCATCTCATCAAAGTCAAAACGCTTTCGGTTCTTTCGGTTCTTTCGGTTCAACCCCTTCATCAACTTTAGCTGTAACTTCAAAGTAAAAAAAATTTAAAATTCCCCTAAGCCGACTTGGAAGCTTTCATTGATTAAATGCAACTTTCCGATATAGTAAATCCAATAAGCTGAAGCTTCCCCTGTTCAATACACTATAAGTCTATAATATAAGCATTTCATTAATCATCTCCATGGCGTTTACAAGGCTCAAGACTAAAATTATTTTACATACTACACTTTCCCTCTTTTAGAAACATCTGATTTTCATCCTGGGTATGCATCAAGCAGAATAATTTTCAAAAAAATGAATTCTCCACATTAAATCGTCCAAGTGCAACAAGACTACTTTGAGACCATTGTACCTGGTACCTACGCAAGTGCAGCTCAAAATGAAACACTATAGCGTGGGATGCTTGTAACGCCCTGGCAGTAACTTTGACCAGATCAGGTCCAAACCTTCCGACGCTGATCCAAAGTCCATGAGCAAGGCAATATCGACAAATTTCCCCAGGTAGGCTGAACCTGGTTTGGTCTAATTGTGGTTTGCATAGTAAGGTGTGTACGAAAATACATAAAGATCCAGGACCCCAACTTGCATCAAAGAGAAAATAGATTTAAGAAGTATCAGAACAACTTTTACCAAGCGCTACTACAAGTTTCAGGTTACATCTACAATAGAAACATCTTTTTATATTGGGAACAAACATCAATCACCATACATCCAATCGACACTACTTCAGATATATAACTACCTCTTCCTCCCAAGAAACGATCATCAACAACTTCGATCATCATCTCATCTGAACAATCATCTATCTACACAACAATCAGTTCATCCTGTCTCAATCACAATCAATCAACATGCCTGCTCAACATCGTCCTTCCAACCTTCCTCCTTGCCCAGGACCACCACCCAATCGTCCTCTTCCTCCTCTTCCATCCAAGTAAACTTCAGTCTCTCAACAAGAAACACAATGAAGTTTAAGGAGATATGGACTAAACACTTGCGCCCGCTCACTACATTTGAAGACCACATTCCGATATTCCCCTAGGGAGTGAGAGCCGCCGGATCCTTGTTTTAGAGTTTCAATTGCAGAATCGAGCAGCTACAATCTGACATGCATACCAATTATCCCCGCCTCACGCCTTATGATTGCCATTGATCCTTCGGCACCGCAAAATGCCTCAATGGTAGTTTCACACCGAGCAATCCTACCCATCTCCACTACTCTCCTCTTCGGCGCTTCTTGGGCATCATGCATATATCCCAAGAGGCTTTGCATCCCGAATATAAGGTTGCGTTCTACGGATCGGGCCTACACTGGGCAGTGTCTCCGAACGGCGCAGCGACATACACACACTCATTCATACTGCTACATACGACAATACTTCTCTTCTCGCGCAACAGAGAATCGAGCGGGCTCGACTTGCTTGCACGCTACTCTATCTCGATACCCTCTTATATCACTCATAATTCATCATTTTGACATTGAGTTTTTCTTGTACCAATACACAAATTACCGCGGCGATCGGTTTGGGGTTCGGTTTCATACGATCTTCTAATATGGATTTCTTTCTACATCCTATGTATCAACATTACTGGCGTTTTCCATCACATCATGGATTTGGGATGGGACGATCTGATCTAGGAACGATTGGCATGGGAATATGAAGGATAGGTTACCTACTGGGACCTGGGAGTTTTTTTGGGGGGATTGGTAGCATCACCACCATGGTCATGGAAAGATTGCATCATGTATTTTGGGTTTAATGGGTGGATGTGAAGCACAAGGGTCCTTATCAGAGGCCTAGCTATGACTAGAATTGAGATGATGAAGAAAAGAATATCAAACTTTTAATCTACCTACCAAAAACTTTCTCTCCGAAGCTTGACCAATTGTTTGTGAATAATATTGATAATCCTTGATACTCATGATCATTCGGTCAATTGGATGCGGAATAGGATGTGATTGGGCACCCAAGTTACTGGGCTGCTGTTTGTTTATCAGCGCCCAGTCAGTAGTCACCTTGTTTGTACCCCCTCGTACTCCATATTCATATGGCCAAGGTTATATAAATTGACAAGGCATTAATTCAAGGGTTCTTCTCACGATACGGCGAAGCTCTTCATTCATTGGCTGGATGGGATCGACAGGGTAGTCTATAGAGGCAGGATTTCCATGTGCATATTTCAAGAGTGAGGGGATAAGCATTTCATGACGAACGAACAATGTTTTGATAATGGGGTTGATAAGAAGCTGGGGGGAAAAGGCTCATCTGATCGACTTTCAAACACTGGGGATATGATGCGGGTTTGTATTACTATGATTAGATGATGTGATATCCATGTCCATGTATATATTTCAAACAGCTAACCAACGGGTCTAAAGTTGGGCTCTTCATACAGACCCGCCAGAGGTCGGGGTAGGTGGTAGGTGGGTGGGTGGGTGAGGAGAATAATGATCATGTAAACCTTACAAAAGTCGACGCCGGTATCGAAGTATTACATATTCAACGGGAATGACAACCTATTCCAAAGGCATTGCCGAAACGTCGTTCTTACTCAGGCTTGAGTAAGGCAAAGAGGCGACGAGAGCCAAGTTGTGTTTCCGTTCGTTTGCGTGCATGAGGAGGGGCTCGTTACCGGTATACCTTCTTCAATGGATGCCATGCAGGAAGTAATCCCGGTAAGCAGAGGATGACTACATACATTGTAAGTATCGAGTAGGCTCAGGCTCCGACTCATTCTTTTGAGTATGGATTTTCTGGAAGATTCTGGGGGAGCCCTAGTAGGTAGTCGGTGAATGACAACCCAACGCAAACCTTCTTTATCTTGATCCATACATGACCTTGCCGATTGTTGAAGCCTTGATGATGATGATGATGATGTAGTCTGTAGATGATGTAGATGATGTAGATGATTCATTCTCACCTCCACCTCATAAGGTTTGGAATGATCTACAATCGTAATTATTTTGATATCCACCCGTTAAACTACGAGTCTACGAGAGCATTCAACATGTTTGCTTCTGACGATCATCCATATCGATTCTTCGATTTTGGGTAATGCTCGGATGGATGAACATGCCAAAGTATGATATGATGCAAGAGATCATCTTTACATTTACAAAAGCAACTAAACCCTACCCGTGGGCCGTGGTACAGATTTTTATTGAATCGTTGCAGTGTCACTGTGTTTCTAAATTTTGATCGTGTCTGGTCAGTGGTCAGTCACTCTGTTTCTGATATTTGATATTGCTACCTTACCATTAACCGCTACAATAGGCTTAACCACGGAAGCAAAGCAAATGGTCTAAATGGGTAAATCATCGACAGAGAAATGGTTCCTGAATAAAAAGGAAAGGTAGATGAATATGTCTCACCTTACTGTTGTGTAACCAGCTGATGCATAAGTATAGAAAAGCTAGGTATGATTATTCTGAGTCGAAAAATGCAATCGATATTCGATATTCTTTAGACTCTAGGGCTTACGAAGGATTCCCTTGGCGTTTACTAGATGAGGGGAAGAAGGGGCTTAGCATATCACATACAGGGGAAGGAGAGTATTGGGGTGTGAACCGTGTGATATCAAAAAGATCCGGTGGTGTGGATTTCAAGGTTAAGGTTGGGGTTTAGACTTCTTCTTCTTCTCTGTATGAGCGTGACACGGGAACACGGCGATACGGATGCGACGTAGATGGTGCATTCATGTTGTGTTGCCGTTTCTTTGGGGGCTGTTTTTGTGTGGATGTGTGGATGTGTGTGTGTGTAAGGGAAGGAGAATGAGAATATATTCCGTCCGATAGGCTTTTTAGCTAGATGCATCTATTTGGACTTGGTGATTATGTGGTATTTAGATGATCGCCGAGTAGCTTTAGCTGCAGCTGTAGCTGTAGCTGTAGCTGACAGGATGGGGGAAGTAAAGAAGATGAAGGGGTAGGTATAATAAGTTGTATAGGTTGTATCACGTGGACACGGGTTAATTTACTCAGGAACGCCAGGAACGCCAGGTACGCGGGTCAAGAAATGACGGGAGTGAGCGAGACCATTAGTAGATGGGCTTGGCAACAGTAGATTGACAAGGCTATCTATTTTTTTATTGTTATTACATCAAATCAAATCAAATCAAATCAAATCACAACAGCGACAACAATATCAACATCAAACATCAACGACAATATTCATTTGGATACCTACCTGCCTGCCGCTCACTTACCTACCTACCTACCTACCTACCTACCTACCTACCTTCACCGTTTGCAATCTATGCATATGCACCGTTTGATTCATATCAGATTACTTGCATACCCTCAGTCTCTCACCTCACCGTTGTGCAACTTCAAGCAAGTATAACGCATAAACAACTCCTTTGAACGACTTGCAGATTTCAATACAATAATTAATTTCATTACCTACTCCATCATCAGAATCCCTACCCCACACCCTTAAATCTAAATCAAAATCATACCACGGTAAAACCACACCTGGCGCAAAGACTGGAGCAAAGACCCCAAGCAATACCCGGTATTCACGCATCAAATCATGGTTCTTGAACTTCATATTTGGGGTCCTTCATTTGGTCTTCCTTCTATTGATCCGCAATGCTTAGCTACGATTGCATATATGCGGCAAGTTATCCCACGTGGTCAATGGTCCCTTGTTGCTAGTAGCGATCCAACCTTAAGTCCCACGAGTACGTGTCACACAATGCATCCTCAACTATCCTTGACGTTGGAAGACCAAAAAGAATCCAATATTAACTGACTCTTACAGATGAATTACCTGCTTTGAAGGATAGGAAGAATGATAATTGGGTGGGTGGATACAGAAATATCCTCAATTATATTACCCAATATTCATCTGGAAAATGGAATATGGATGCGAGCTTACAAGGGCAAGAGGGGGCTGATTGTACAGCGTGAGTAATGAGAGAGAGACGGATGAAGGGATCCTATTTTGTGATGAAAACTTATTGATTGGTCGAATAGGTATTCTGCATTTATCCAAGTGCATGGTCAACCGTTACTCGATCTATCACTCTATGTTTCCTCACACAATTATTCCGAAATAACACGACCGATTTTCAATACGATCCAATCTTTTCCCTTGCCATATCTCACACCACCTCATCTCCGAGCGGAAGCTAAGAAAAGAACCGAATATCTAGGTCTGTCTGCTTTGGATATAGATACCGAAGATGGTGATAAGTCAAGAGAACCAAGCATTATACCCGAATCTCTCAGGAGGGGTAAACAAACAGTCTCAAGTTTACTTGCAGCCTCCCCTGAAACCAATGCTCAAATCCGACTTGATGCATTAGCGACGGATTTCTTTGACTCCATACAAGAATTAAAGGAAAAGAAGAAATATCTCGTTTCGAATTCTCACATGTCAAGTTTAGATTGTCTGGCGTTGGGTTTCATGTCACTTATGTTATACCCGAAGTTGCCGCAACCATGGCTGGCAAAGACGATGAGGAAAAAGTTTCCAGATCTGGTTAAGTGGGTAGAGGAGCTGAGAGATGAGGTATGGGGTGGTGTGGTGACTGCGGATGATGCCATGCTTACAAAATCTGGTAATGCCAATGCAGTGCAACCGAAGAAAATGCATTTACCTTGGCAAGCGCCTGAATCTCGTGGTATGCTAAATGTCGGAGGCGTATTTTTGGCTAGCCTTGCAGATTCCATGCCAATAGTAGGACAACAGAGAAAAGACAGTCGAATGCGACGGTATGGTGGCGAAGAGGCGGGAAAGAATGCCGGTAGTCATGTTTGGAGATATGTTGCCACGATGGGAAGTTTAGTCGCTGCTGTTGGCCTGGTGGCGGGTTATGCGATACATCAAGGTTTAATTAAATTGCCTGAAAGTTGGCCTGGTAAGAAGGAGGATGAGAATGAGAAGACTCAAGGTTTGGGCGATCTCGGAGAGGCAGGTCAGGCGCTTTTTGCTTTTGCTGATCAAATGGATTCGAGCGTGCAAAGACAGAGAGAGTTGGAGACAAGCAATGCGCCGACCGTTGAGGTTGACGTTGACCTTGGAGATGGGACCACAAAGAGAGACAGATTTTGTTGAATGATACCTGGGGTGTTTCTTCCGGTGGTTGATGTTTAATGTTATGATGATGGTACGATATTCCTCGAATTGATATCCCATGTACGGCCATTCACTTCTCGGTTTTCAAAGACTTCCATTTTTTGTGAGATACTGATTGTATTTGTCCAGGTAGGTCGCTATGATATCTTGTCATGGATCTGTTGTTGTGCTTCTACTCATTACCGTTGCCGCTACTATCCTACCTCGGGGACAAAGAGCAACGACGGCTGTATACGTATACGGAGAAGTCGAGGTTGGACGAAGGCGTCTCAAACCCGAATGCGCAAGTCGAGTCGAATGAAAAATGTGAGTTGGAACCGTTACTTACATTGTGGGGGACAAGAGACAAAGGCGGTGGTCTTTTATATCGATGAATATCGACTCTCTTTGAAGAGTCACTCTTGTCATGGCCGTTAGTGCGAGAGTCCAGGACTTTAATTGCCATATCAATGCAATTTTGGACCACGATCGTGGAGAAGAGAAATCCTGTTGAAGGTTGTTTCAAATGATCCCATCAGATAGCCAGCCGCTATCATACAGGCTTGCTGACTGGCGTCTATCTATCATCAAGACTGGATTACAATATTTAACAATGCGGCTAGAGAAAACAAATTTTCACGGACCTATACTTTTCTTCAAAAAGTCTGCGTCGCATTGTTAGCCATACTATGGTCGCTCATCCAATATTTCGTTACTGGAAAGCGTTTTCGTATTCCACTATGATACGATCTGTTGGATGACTACCATGATAAGTAAGTTAGTTATCTTTACTTGTTCTACTTCAAAATTGAAGCCTTTCCATCTGATTATTCCAAAGGTGTCAACTGGACATTTGATATATAAACTTCTCTAGGTAGGTGGCGATTTTCACCGTCTTTATTTACATCAGAATATCTAATTATTTCATTTATCAAATTTCTAAATATTAGAATTCTATATATTGAACCGTCATAAGTCATCTTCTTTTTGCATTAATGAAATTTTTATCACCGCTTTTCTTTGAAATTCTTTCATTTCTGACATTCTTCGGGTGGTATCGGACTTTCCTGTTTTATCCGACATTGCAGGTACTCGTTCTTAGTCACTTCTGCACGGAAATGGAGATGGAGATTGGAGATTACCTCAATACAACAACAACAACAACAACAACAACGGAAATCGGAACATAAAAATTTGGTTAACATTAAAGAACTCGACTTGAGCTTCAACTGAATTGCATCGTGAACTTCGTAAAGTCGGTGAGGTGAGGTGATCCTCGCTAAGGATATCCATCCACACAGCAGACGGTATTGAACAACGTCGGAGAAAACCGGCAGCGGACTTCCACTCTCTCCATTTTAATTCTGACGTCTCTAAATATTGGGTGAAAAGTTTCTCTGCCCGTTTTTTGATATTTAGATCTCTTTTCTTTAGGCATAGGTTCGGAAGTTGTGTGTTGAACTTAGGTACTTTCAATTAATCACATGATGAGTTGTATGGTAGCGACTTTGAAGACGGGTTCGAGGGGCTCGGTTTTGCGTGCTGGGAGGGTTCCTGAAGTGGTTTGGTCTTTGAGATGTGGGAGGGTTTCGAGTTTGCGTGCGGGTGCGGTTGCGGGTGCGAGGTCTATATCGACACGTGAACTTGATGCTTCGAAAGGCGGTTCGTATTCTCCTTTTCTCCTCAATCGATTCCCCCAATCCATCTAACATACGGTCCTTCTCCTCCTCAACTAACTTCACAAAAGACCGTGAAAGAATCATCATTCTCGGATCAGGCTGGTCAGGCTTTACTCTTAGCCGACAACTCGACCCCAAGAAATACCAAACAGTTGTTATTTCCCCACGATCTTATTTCGTCTTTACACCATTACTAGCCAGTACAGCGGTCGGCACGCTCGAATTCCGAAGCGCACTCGAAAGTGTAAGGGGGAGAGGAAGATGGCGTGGATGGGGATTAACGGGTGGTGGATGGGGTGGGTGGGGAGCTAGAGGGAATGGAGTTGAGTTTTGGCAGGGGTGGGCGGATGATGTGGATTTTGAGAGGAAGAAGATTCGGGTAGAGGAAAATGCTATTGAGAGGCCGAAGAATGCGAGTGGGGTGGTGGAGAGGAAGGGGAAGGGGAAGGGAAGGGTTTTTGAGGTGGATTATGATAAGTTGGTGGTTTGTGTGGGGTGTTATAGTCAGACGTTTGGGATTGAGGGGGTTAGGGAAAACGCGCTGTTTTTGAAGGATGTGGGGGATGCGAGGAAGATTAGGAAGAGGATTTTGGAATGTGAGTTAATTTTGTTTCTTTTGTGGTTTCTTGCTCAAACTTGGCCTGCAAGACCGGGTGATTACATGAATACAAGGGTGGAAGAGAAGTTTACTCTCTACAAACTTACCCTTCTCTGATAATCTGGCATCAGATCTGCGTTGCTTCACTTCTCTCTCTAGAGCGAAGCGAAAAGGCCTCCACGGCAGTGGCCCAGCGGAGCGTCATTCCATTAAATGAATGCAATTAAGAGACGCCGACATAAGGAGTTTAGAAGTGAAATATTTATGTTTTGCTAACTACATATTCAGGTTTTGAAACAGCAGCATTACCAACCACCTCGGATGCACTCAAAAAACAACTCTTAAATTTCGCCATCGTAGGCGGTGGTCGTAAGTTTTTTTCTCTTACCCTTTTCATTCCACCCCCTGACATTATCTCATCTCCACCAACCCGCTCCTAACATCCACCCCCAGCAACTGGAGTAGAATTCGCCGCCGAGCTCTTTGATCTCTGCCATGAAGATCTCTCCACTCTCTACCCCTCCCTAACACCCTACATAAAAATAACCATCTACGACGTTGCCCCCAAGATTCTCCCCATGTTTGATAAAAACCTCGCAAACTACGCATTAGAACATTTCAAACGCGACGGGATACATATCAAAACCGAACATCACATCTTAGGGCTAAGTAAAGGATTACCTAAAAGTGATATTGAAGGAGAAGTTGGAGAGGAAATGGAGAGAGGATTTACGTTAAAATTAAAAGAAGAGGGGGAAGTGGGTGTGGGAATGTGTGTTTGGAGTACAGGGTTGATGATGAATCCTTTTATTGAAAAGGCGTTGAGTTCGGTTCATACTTATCCCACTCAATCCGCAACCCTAGCTTCGAGCGTTGGTGGGAAGGGTACGAGTATCGAGAAACCGGAAGAGAAAAAGTGGGAATTGAAAAGGAGTCCGAAAACGGGTGGTTTGATGGTAGATGAGTATTTTCGACTGAAATTAGCAACTCGCTCTCTACCTTCATCTCCATCTCCATCTTCCCCACCATCTCAACCCTCAAAACAAACCCCACAAGAAACAGAAGCAACCGTGAACGACGTATTCGCCCTAGGAGACGTAGCAGTATTGGGAAACACATCACTACCAGCAACGGCACAAGTAGCAAATCAAGAAGCCAAATGGCTTGGGAAGAAACTTAATCGATTGGAGAGAGGGGGGGGAATTGGTGATGGGAAGGGGTTTACGTTTAGGAATATGGGGGTTATGACTTATGTGGGGGGGATGAGGGCGATTATGCAGACGGATGGGAAGGGGGAGATTAAGGGGTATGTTGAGTGGTTTTTTGGAGGGGGAGGAAGAACGCCGGTGTATGCGAGGGGAGGGGAAGAAAATGCTAACGATATGTGATGAATATAGGAGAACAGCATGGTTAATTTGGAGAGGTGCATATCTCACCCAAACGATTAGTTGGAGGAATAAATTACTCATTCCTATGTATTGGTTCGTATTGTCCATCTTCTTCTCCATTTGTTCTCGGCTTGAGTTTCAGGGAATGAAAGCTGATGATGATAGGGCGATAAATTGGTTGTTTGGGAGGGATATTTCGAGATTTTAGGGGGCTGATATTGTTGGTCGATGGGTGAATGGTGAATAGACGAGTGAGCGAGTGGATAAATTATAGATGTGATACATAGCGATGGGTTTAGAATGAAGGGTGTAGTATATTTTATATTAGTGTATTTATATATGACTAATTCTACTTTCGATTTCGGGGACTCAAATGGATCGGGTTAACGGATGAGTGAAAATGAAATGAGAGGGGGCATGAGGCTAGTTAGGGGCGGAATTAAAAGATTTTCTCTTGTTACTGCATTGGGATCTAGGAAGTCTCCATACTATTACTCACTCATTCACCCATCTACCTTTTCTTCCAAGCCCAAAGTATATGTATGTATCGACAAGTGAATACAGTACTGTTTTGGGGCCCTCACTAGGTAGGTCAAGATTGAGTATCTAGATAATTATAGAGTTGGGAGGTAGGGGTAGCCCTGGAGGTTCTATATAAGTCAGAGCATGGAGCTCGGAAGGAAGAAGGCTTCGCGGAACTGGCTGACTGACACACTAGGAAAATACAGGG
>NGKG01000022.1:596584-621419 GCA_002162505.1 Myriosclerotinia scirpicola | reverse complement strand
TGGTGCGAATGGAGGGCTGCAAGATGGCGTGCTTGGAGGACTAGTTCTTCAAGGTAGGGATGTTGGGATTGGATGTTGGGGGTATTTTGAAGTTTGGTGGCTTGGGAGTTGGGTTGGGAGGTTTTGGGGCTGGGCTGGAGTGGAGTGGAGTGGTGTGGAATGGTTGGAGTGGTTAGATTGGTTTTTTGGCGGTGATGGGTTGGGAAGTTGATGGTGATGAGGTTTTATTGTTTTTTATTGTTGTTTGGATGGGGTGGATTAGTATTGTTATTTTTTTTTTGAAATTGGCATGTTTTTTTTTCGTGTGTGTATGTGTGTGTGAATGTGTTGGTTTGGCAGAAGTCTGCGATTATCAATTATCTGCTAGATTGGTTAAGGAGAAAGCGAAACAGTGCTAAGAGATGGGTATCAGACAGTCTGCATTAAAGAAAGCAATAGATCACTGATATCAATGTCTTTCTTGTTTCCTGTTGAGAGTAGATGGCGGGTATGAGGTGAGATTTATATGTTACTTGAGGGGAGTTGCGGAAGGATGCCCCGGAGGTTAGAACTGTGGTGGTTTGAGGGGTTTGCGGGTTATGTTGTTAGTTGGTTGGCAATGTACTCTTTTGTGCTTGATTCGTCTATTTATTTGGTGGGAGTAAAAGAAAAGCAAAGTTTCTTTCATATGCATACATACATACATACAGCCAGCTCACGGCCAGGATTAGATTCAGCCTAGGCTAGTGATTCATATTCCGATGCGTTAGTTTTGCGCGCAGAGTCTAAAGTAGGGTATATAAGCTTCTACTTCTACGTCTTCTACAAATTTTTTTTCGATAAGGGTTTTCCAGCAAAAAGAGACTGGTGCTTTTATGAGGAATGTGCAGTAGCGAAGAGGTTTTGGTCGAGTCATTTGTTATGCTATGCTGGACTTGGTAGTGGTGCTCTGGTGCTTAGGGTGTTTTGGGTTGGGAGTTGGGGGAGGGAATGAGGGGTATATAAAGGATTGATAGTGAAAATTGATTTGGGCGATGATATTTTTCTGTGGTTTTGTCGCTGTCGTCAAAAATTGGGATTTGGAGTACACTATTAATGTGTTTGAGACTCTCAGAAAATCCGAATAAAATCTGTGCGGGAAAACATCGAGCAAGTAACTATTATGTACCTAGGTACCTATGATGTGCTTCATGCAGCGCACACTACTCAGCTTCCTCCCGCCATCGTTGGTCTATGCCATACCTACTTTTTGCTCACTGGATACCCCTTGTGAGAACAGAAGCTTTTAAGCTTTACGGATACGGTGTTTAGATATTGGTATTGAATTATCTTTGCGCATGGGATAGTGGGATTCATTGAATTGAGTGATCGAGAGGGAGTACCATAGGTGTGAATGACCATCTCTTTGTGGGATTCGCGGTTTACTGGCTAAGCGACTGTGATTTGCGAGATTTATCTCTATTTAAAGTGTAGACTAAATCTTCATTTTCAATTAAGTGTGCATTAAGGAAATCAGTCGATAACTTTAAGGGGAGACTGTGGGATTGGCGAGGTAGAAGTGAGTTGTGGAGTGTAAATATACGCTTAGTCTTTTCTGTCTTTTTGTCCTTCTAGCTGGAGGTTATGATTATTTTAATTCTCTCGTCTGACAACTAACATTAATGACAGCGAGAATCTTTTCGGTACCTAGATGATAATGCGCGAGAAGGGACAATCGATATTCTAGCGATGAGATATCTCTTTATTACCCGATCTATAATCTCCATAAACTCAAGAGTTTGAGAGGAGAATCTTTCGATGAATTTGCAGGGTTGATGTGAAACCCCGCACATAACTTCTCTAGCTTTTCACTTTGCATCTGATGGAAGGAAACAATAAATCATGTCCAAGGTTATATACTCTTGGGTTGGTTACAGGTTACGGGTTACAGCGGAGGGAGGTGGAGAGAGGGGTCACACGTTCAGTCAATTCACGCTAGTTTTGGAGTGATTATCATGGGGTTTACATTTGAGGAAGTTCCTAGTTTGACACAGGATGAGCATATAAGGAAGGACCTGCGTTGTGAGAATCACACAGATAACACGGGTTTAAACAGGCCAAATTTTAGCAATATGGAAAGCCACAAAGACTCACAATTGTATTGCTTTGCAAAATTTATGATGCTTCTTGAATAAGCTGGTACTGAGTCAAATTCCATGAGCCGAGAAGGTAATCGCATGTTGTTGTGCTGAACTACGAGACGAGAACGAAAGAGACTACTGTCGGAGTTCTCGGTAGTAAATGCGCAATAGCGACAATGAAAGTGCATGTCAAAATCATACGGTCAAGTTGGCTTCGCGCTGAGATTAAAGTACATGTCATATTTACATCCGATGTGTAATTATGCTTAAGTCGGGCGTCGAGATCTCCCCCCCTTTCCCCTGAGTTGGTGGAATTTCGCTGTTGGGTTGAACCGTACCTGTTATTCACAACGTACGTACAGAGGCTTTTATGCAATGATTAGCGATTGCCTTAAAAGATTGACCTTCTTTGTTCGGAGCTTGAACTCAAGATTCAAGCATCTGATGAAGTATGAAGTATGTGATTCACTACTTGCACAATGGAAAGCCTTTGCATTTTTCATTGGCTTTATTGAGAAAGCATTAAGCGATTAGCTATTAGCATTAGGGATCTCTTTTCGTTAGCTCTTCATGACTCTATTTAAGACGTAGGAATGTTTACTTGGAATAGTTAATGAACTTAATAAAAGGATAATCGAAGCATTAGGGTGTGTAAGTAGAAGGAAGGTGTGGATTATGCAAATACTAATTTGGCATTAATTTCTATATTTCGCAAAGAAGAAATGGCAGGTCTGGTGAGCGGGTCTTTCATTTGCATCTAAAGTTTGTGGGATATATATGTAATAGTGATGCATATCAGGTACAACAATGGTAAATGACAGTGGCAGTGACAATCAAGATATCACTCATCTCATCAGCACAATGAACGCAAGAACACCACTCTTCAACGGTCGAACTTGGGGTCTTCTAACTATGCTATCCTACTAAACATTTTGAATATACCAAAAAGCTCAGTTCAATAAATCCGTACTTCCCAAATCGATAATCGTTTAAGCTATAGGGTGTCTATCCAATTCAGAGATACCTGTATATACCAGGAAAATCCTGATCCTCCATGCCCCGCACTGATCACATTTACTCCAGTTCCTTTTATTCAATATCTTATTAAACTGGTGCTCAAGGCCGCGTTTCCCCGATGCGATTTGTAATGGAAATAGTTCGCAAATATTTACAGTTTTACAGCTTTACGATTTCAATGCTTCGGTGAGTATGTAGAAGTCGAGCCTGGTAGTTATAAACCGATTACCATCCCATCCACTGATCTCGTCTGGTCTCATTTATAGTTGATGCCCGCTGTCGAGCGACAGCAAATTTGTTGACGGCGAGAAAAAAAGGGATAGAAATTAAGTAGCACTTAATAAATGTCCCTGCTTTCAACTTATCGCGATGGAATTTAGAATCATCTGTGTAATTGGTCATCGGGGCTAATAACCTCCACTCCCAGCATTAAAGAATGGCATACATCTAGTGACGACATTTAGTCTGCCTGAAATTTCTTACTCGAAGGTGTTTATATGCTACTAGACCAAAGATACCTCGAGCAGCAAAATATCTCCTTCAATATCAGTGAATGATCAACCGCATCATTGTATATACTGAAGGCTAAACATTCTGCAACTCCTTCAAGTGAATGGACCTAGTCTAGAACGTGAGCTAGAAAAGGCAACATAAAGTCCCAGCCTTCAGCTCCCGAAAGTTTGAAGTATGCATGGAAATGTCTATACACAATCAACCCGACCAATTAGAGTCTTTGGCTCAGCGTTGCCCAAAATTCTAATGGTGCCATTAGAATAGAAATGTCTCATTTTGGAGGACGGGTCTGTTGAGTTTCTAAGCTGAGTTGTCTCCTTTCGTCATCTGACGATGTTTTTTAATAAACAACACCAACAATATAGCGTTCCACGGCGATGATCGATCATTGTCACCGAAATCAATATTTATACCTAGCTATACCTAGTCAGTAAGCAATTGACGAAAATCCTACATACTCTTAACCACAAGTACCAGCAAACTTTCCAACTTCCGCACTATGTTCAAACCAAGCAATCAATGGCACTACTGCCGGTTCTGATTGCAAAATTTACAGATACAAGCATGAGAACTTCTCATGGAGCCTTTATCTTCCTCAACTCTCCATATTCACTGCACATGCCGAAATAAGCTTTGCCGTGCAGGGCCTTATGCTGGATTCGATCACACTAGTGAATAGAAGCAATTCTCCACCTGGTGCTGTACCGGGGGTTTTACAATTTTCTCATCTATATGAGCTTCAACCTTCCCAGGTCAAGTCTACCACATATCTCAGGACTCGGTCATCCCCCCTACGCTTAGGAGTTAGCGATGCTACGTTACGAGATAGGCTACAAGTTTTGTTCTTCTATCGACCTTATTTTTGAGGGTTTGAAGCTCTTCAACAATAGGGGGTCTCCTTTCAAAATTTCATTGTCAAATACAAGAGAGTATTGTTGTCATCCCAACTTACAAAACCCAATATGAACAGTAATATTTGCCGAGATGGCAATGGGTCTTCCAAGTTTAGTTGGGGGACTCTAGCCCCATATCTGATTCAATTGAAGTTTGTCTTCTCGGTGTCGGACAAAAGGAAAGCACTCAAGTTCGACCTGAGTCAAGCGCGCCGATATATATATATATATAGGCCCTTAAGGCTGGGGAGGTAATACGAAATAGACAGTTACTCGAGACGTAAGTTTGGACGCCCGGTTCCAGTCTTGGTTGTAAAGACTCATTACAAGCTCTGAAAATAAATAGTATGGTATAACTTCTCAGTATGGTGAATTGCTTTGATATATATGTATCATGCGGCCATTCCTGTGAGTACGATTCGCCATATACCAGGTATTCAATACACCAGTCACTTGCTCACTGCGTTTCTAAGGGGTAGAGTGAATAATAAGTCATAGGCAACACCATCTGAAAATCGATTTCCGAAGACCAACACACTCTCGATGGATTATAAAATGTTCAGTCTTCTGCTAGACAGTCTGTATGTGTTTTTGGAAAAGCATTATGGTGAACAAGTCAGGTCTTGGATGTCGTATTAAAATAAAACTATATGTGTTGTTTGATCGATATAGTTTCTTATTAAACCTTCGGTGAGCAAATTTGTAGTGCTCATCTCAGCTTCGTATTATTTTCATGACGATCAACTAAACGGCAATAGATAAAAGTAACAGCTAAAGTTCGTAATCGACAGGATTTAATCTACCATTCTTTTTATCCATCTAAAACAGCATCGGATGAGAAAATAACCGCTTACTCAGGATGATATAGTATTTATGCACGTAGCATGAGATTCTCTTTATATTGAGGGGCTCGGGAGTAGAGCATTAACATTAATTGGAGCAGTTGAGCATCACTGGCTTGATAAATCCTTTTGCTTGCAAGCGGTGCTTGATATCATTTATGCTCCTAAAAAAATAGGCAGTAAAACTTATCATAACAATGAATCATTCAGCCATTGTTTTATCGCACTTCAAGAAGAGGAGGAGTGGATGACCTACGTAGGATTTTCCATGCTACCCCGCTCGAGAATGAGTCCCCACAACTTAGCATGTCACCGACAACCTTGAAAGGCATAAAAGAGATCAATTACAAAATCGTGGAAGATCAAATTTAACTAAAGCCTATACACAACAAATCATAAGTTTCCAAACCCAGTTTGTGGGGGTGGAACCTAGAGATCTTGGTGGAGTTGACTCGGTGCATTGGGATGGTTTATGCGGTAGTTGAATTAGCTTTGCAGAAAAGAAATATGACAGTAATCATTGATATGATCTTTAGACAACGAATATCCAGATGTAACAGCAATGCACAACTTTCGTATCTCGAAATTGAGATGGGAAAATGAGTGGTGGCTTTGAGAAAACCCACCATTTTCAGATAGAGTTCATTTGAATGACTTGTAAAAGTGACAGAACACGCAAATAATGGCGATTCCTCTCTATTTGGCAACCAATCTGATCTCTCAACCTTGTCTAGGTCTTGATGAACTATTCACAAGTTTGGCTCGCTCTGAAATAAATAAGACAATGTGTAGAACCTTCCACTGCCTCAAAAATATACTGTAAAAATGTTACGCGCACCCAACCTTACATCATTACCCCTCAATAGCCGAAAAGTTCCAAAACAACCATGTGAATGTGCTCCTCGCCAAAGACTTTATGTCAGCTTCCACATGATTCTCCACATATGATACATACTGATTCACTTACACGGAAAGGAATATGAAAAACGGTAACACAATATTAGATCTAGAGACCGAGTAGCCTATTAATAGACACTCAAAGTTGACACTCGTCGAAACAAGACCTACAAAAGTCTAAAGCAAAAAAGATCAAGTCCCGAGAGTAATGTGAACTTTGGCTTTAGCTTGACCATTCACAGCTGGAGCTCTTTAGTGTTGGGGGAAAATTAGACAGGGGATAGTAAGTACAACTCAAAGGGGTGAATGGGATGAGAGTATTGAAATTTTCTCCTGTTGCTGCAACAGATGAGAGTTTTCAGTTTCGTCTCTTCATTTTAACAACATAGATATCCTCTGATCATACATATTTCACCCCATAACTCAAACATACTATATCATCTAAACCACAAAACGGCAAGAGATAATGCATACCAACCAAAACTAGTACTTGAATTATTCGAGAGTAAACCACAATCTTATGTTTATCATTCCAGGTATGAAGTATTCGCTGATTCGGCCACCGAAAACCCTCCCACGATAAATCGACAACATAAATATCCCTCGACCAGACGGAAGTAATAGATGAGATAGGCAATATATGAGAAGTAACCTTGGCCGATTGAAGAGCTGCAGAATTCTCAACAGAAAAAACAATTGAAACCGAGGAGGTATGAAAGAGGAATACACAGCAAATTGCTCCCACAGCTCCCGACTGAGAAGAAATCCGAAAATTACATTTCTGGTATACTGACTTAGAATAGTGGAAGAGAAGACTTAAATAGCTCAGTGCGGTAGTGTGCGAGTCGTCCGAGGCTCTGCCCCCCAGATTCTGGTGAATACATGTGCTAGCAGACTCCGTAGATGCAATGGTGAATATAGTCCAGCACCTCCCTGTCACATCTCCTTCCCAAGCTAGTAGATGGGAAGGAAATCTTAGCCAGAAATCTGCAGTTATAAAGAGCCTGCAGTATTCCTTCCATAAGTCAATAAATTTAATAAATCAATACTGGATTTTGAAGAATCATGATTAAAGCCTCTGGTGTGGCACTTCAACGACATATGTTTTTCAAGTAAGATTACAAAGAGATAGGATAGATAATATACACCCACTTACCACCACTATTCTTCATAATCTGATGATGAGAATGTCATACAATATATATATGATTTCGAGCGACAGAGGAAAGACGATGATATTTTTGTGATAGCGACATGAAATACTCGAGAAAATACAATAGATAATATCAGTGGCAAATAGTTCAGATCAAAAAAATCACCAGTGATACCCGAACTCGACCCCTAGTACAGTGGAAGCCATATCGATGATAAACCCAAAGCAATAATAAATCGTTGAAGTACAGTAGGGCGCTCCGTCTCTTCATATTATCCAACTGGTGTCTCCTCTGCTTTGATAGTTCGATGCCTCTGGTGATAGACTTTTCGACAGAGGAGAAAATTTCCGCCGCAGTTCTGAATTCATGTAGAGCTGAGCAGATGGTGGCAAATGTGATCTTGCTTTGATCCAGAACGAGTAGTCGAGGGCCTTAAATAATACCTCCTATCCCTTGAAACACACGTTACCCTATCCCTCTTTTTCCCTATCCCCCACTATTGATCACACGCAAGCTCAATTCATCCCTTAGTGAATCCAAAAGAACACCTTGGTCAGTAAAGCCCCACCTTGACCTACATAAGAGTTGCGATTACTGAGACTTCTCATAAACAAAACACCCCAAACTAGGACGATAGGCGGACTATGGTGTGTGTGAAGTGGCTTTGGGTAGCAAGTATCACAACTAGAACCTATCTGTCTTCTCAACCATACCCAAATATTTCCCAAATCAATACTTCTTCTAAGCAACTGCATTGTCGTCGCATCTCCACCAAGTAACGACAACGAAAAGTCTACAAACGACAGTAATTACAATACCAATATCACTTCGAGCACCAAAATGACAACAATAATTCATTCTTCGTCCTCCCCTATAGTCAGGACTTGTCTCTTATAATCGACTTTATAATGTTATTTCAATAACATCAAGTCTAAGATATCGATCCGCGACATCACAAAAATCCCTTCGAATGCCAAATCAGCCTTCGTGGTATTGATGAGGTAGCTTCTAGAGCCTTGAGTTCTTTTATAACCATCTCTCGCTGATGAGACGCACAGGAAGGGGAAAGGTTGAAGTGAATTTGGAGGCTCAATTTGAGCTAGGAGTTGGTGATTTATCATATCCACCCATGAATTGAGGTGAGCGACTTACCATAATATATGGAAATTTCCATCATTTCCATCAATTCCATAAAAGACTCAAGTTTCAGTGGGTTATTGCACACTGTAAAGAGCGTGTATATAAAAAGAAATAACCGTCCAATACTCCATACCCAACACCACCCTCAAATACTTTCACCCTCCTAACCTCACCAATGCAAAACCCCATCCTTTCCAACAATCTTCCCAACATCCTCCTCTATCTCTCCCTCAACCACACTCCCAATAATTAACCCACCTCTAGACGGATGCTCACAGCCTAACTCATACCCCATATCTAGTCCAAGTCCCCCAAAATTCGTAACGCACATCCCCGTTCCAACAGCCCAAACCTTCACTCCATCTGCTTTCAACCCATGATTCCAATCCAACATCAACATATTCAATGCTATTTTCAAACATCTATACCCAATTGTTTCGAATCCTATTTTCTTTGGCCAACCGGCTGGTTGTGTGGATGTTGGCAAATATTGTCTTGCGGCTTGGTTGATTTCCGAAAGCCCTGTGACGAATACTCATCGGGGATCTTGAGATTTTAAAAGGAGGGGTATGAATGTTGCAATTAGAACATGTGTACCGGCTACATTCACATCGTAGGCATTGTTGAAGCATTCGCGAAGAGTTCCTTTTCCATTTTGTATGCAACAGCAATATCCAAGGTTGCGCCTGTAAAAGCATTGCGTCAGGTTTATTTTCGCGTATACAAAACATATAAAGGGGTACTACATACCGGCATTGTTGACCAAAGAATCTACCCTTCCATGCTTCTCCTTGACTATCTCAAAAGCTTTCTCAATACTCTCATCACTCACAAGATCAACCTCAAGTATTTCGATGGTATTGTTCGATTCAGGAACTTCTCTCTTCAAATCCTCAACCGCAACTTGAGCTTTCTCGAAAGATCGAGACCCGAAAAGGATATGAGATGGGTTACTGAATTGAAGGAAAGCCTTGACAGCTTCATAGCCTAATATTCCACTATTTGCGCCGGTAACGAGAACGATTGTAGGGCACGTCATTTTTTATTCGATTTAAGAATTGAGGGATAGTCGTCTGATGTGCTTGTTTGAAAATGGTTTTGATCTATTTATCTGTGGTTTAGCATTCCAAAGTTCTGACTGTCAGTGGAATATACGACTTCTTTATAGCAATTTCCCCTGTTTGACTTTACATCATGAGGGTCAGAAATTGGATCTAGCACAAGCTCCTTCTGAAAGCCATTGAAACTTCTTGGTAATCATTGTCATTGTCGGCATGACTGAGGATTTGAGACTTCATTCAAAGCTATCCTATCAGTGAGTATTTTCCTTTTTTGGGGAATATGACCAAGGAAATATTCTTTCTATCCTGCAGAGACTGTTTCCTCTTTTCGAATGTACTCCGAAGGAAGAGGCTGAATGGGTGAGTCAAACTATATCAGGAGATACTTTCGAGGTTAAGGACTTCCGAATAAGCTCAGCGCTAAGATTAGCGCCGGATCAAGGTATCCACTCGGAATTAAGACTTCACCCGTTTTATCTCCTTACCTTCGTTTAACACCCTTTCCGTTCTCTTTTTACGAAGTATCACTTCTGCTGCGATAGCTAGAATGGATCAGAAAGACCTCAGACTCACAATCAATACTTCCTAGTCGAGACATTCAAGATCGTGCGAACGGAAACGGGAATAGCACAATTTGCGTCCTGTCCTACTTCATCAACGCCAAACGTTACAACAGCTACCCCTATTGAATGTCGTCTAAAGGCTAAGCAAGTCATCCAGCATCTTCAATACTACTACGAAACGACACCAGAATGTGACATTTCAAATTCCAATCTGTTGGCAAGCATTGTCCGCTTCTAGGATTTGAACCTGGTCGATCGATTCATTATCTTCAAAGTGAACTGGACAGTACTATTTGAATATCTCATAGTTATTTATTGGCACTCTGATATAAATTCATGTTGAAAAAATGACAGCAGTTATGATATGATGATGCTGAGAAGTTCTCTAGCATGACAACAAAAATTCTCATCGGCAATGCAAGACATAAATGCCCCCGCCCCCCCCCCTTCTCTCTCTCGATACTTGTGGATCCAGTGATCTTTTTTGTATTTCAACCCCATCGAGACTGTCGCTATGCATTTTAAGTGGCGTATGCAGTGAGATATTCGACGTGCTCTTCTTGAAGTACTGGCTGTTTAGTCCTCGACGGAGTCTAAGATTGGCCCCGTCTACATCTTACCCACCCACCACTGGATACCCAAACAAGCTACTATTCACTTTGTATCAAGCGTGAAGTGTCATTTCCTTCACTCTAGTGAACTTATTGGTCCTGAGTTGGCCCGATCCACTTGCTCTCCATCATTCACTCATCTCGACCTCCTTCAACCCTGAACAACCAACAAAAACATCTCAATACAAAAAGCTCGTTCTCTCACCTCTCAAACCAAAATTACAGATTTACAATTTTGATGAAGTCGTGCGAATAGATGTATCCCAATAAGACAGTACACGCTTAAGATAATCTGATTATTTTTATCAAAATTTGAGGGATTCTTGCTATCTAGTCAACTTGACTCAACTGATTAACGTCTATTTCATTGATACTCATTCACTTATCAACTAACGATCATCATACTGCGATATATTTTGCTACCATTATCACCTAGCACCATCAGTACTACAGTAGAAAATGCCTCAGGTTCTCACCTCCTGTGCCTACCTACCTAGTATTCATCAAATAGCATGCTATGTAAATCTTTGCAAGCTTTCGCTATACGCATTCCATCGGAGCATCTCCTGAAGGGCCCAAGTGAACATCAAATCCCCAAAGATACCCATTGGATCAATGGAAAATGCTTCTCTCATATACACAAGAGGATGACTTTTTCACCCCAATGTAGACTATCCTTTCTGAAGTCGTCATGTGGCATTTTGGAGGCTCAAACACAGACAACTTCCGGGTGAGGAGTATCTTTATTCACCCTCCCACTCTCTTTTCTTATAATCTTACAGCCTAGCATGACAATCAAATGACGGGGTTGGAATATAAAACCGCATTGATTGCTCCACAACTACTTGGAGTCCAGTGTACGCGAATCATAGCTTGCTGATTCAGATACTAATTGCTGGAGTTGAGCTACAGGTGTATCTATAGTTATATCGACTCCATGCTGCAATTTTCGAGTCAAGTCTGGAGGATAATTCAAGGGGGACGGAGATATCATACGATGAGACAAGATGGGAGGAGATGAATGGAGACGGGTTGTATATATAAATGCATATGGGAGATGAGATGATAAGAGAAGAGAGATACTTTACACACCTAGAAATCCTTCCATTCATGAAATCTTAGCTGAATTGCATGTATAGTATTTAAATAGTGTATAGAGCCTTCTTCGTAGCTATAGCCCGGATGAAGTCCTTTACAGACCAAATCGCAATAACAATATTTCTTACAACATACACGAGCGATACAACTGTACTGGAGGTATACCGCAAACTGTCTATGTTATAACGAGTAGGTTGAAATATAAATCCATCCTGCGAATCCCGTAGACTTTCGGGTATCTACTTTTTGGCACTAGCATAGGAGGGATATTGACAATGATGTAAGCTTGGGGTAAGAATATCAAGGGGAAGGGCCGAAGAAAATACATATGAAGAGTAAGACGTGGCCATTCAGGGATCTATGCACGATTTTCTCTGACATACTAGTACTATCTCACTCACTGGACGAAATAATAGTAATTACTATTGAGCAACTCGGGCTCGCGGTAGCATCTAGCTTCACTTAAAAGCCTAACTTCCTGACATTGCCAAGGTCCACCTACCCAAAGTACAAATTCCAACACCATACTCAGAAACTCCACGAAGCAGGTGATTATAAAACCCACGAAACCCATATAATATACGTGGGGCCCGGATTCCGAAGTCCATGATGACGAATTTGATGTTGGGGCTTGCGGGGTTGAATTGATGATGAGATTGCTAGGATAAGCCATTAGTACATCCCATGCCATCATCGCCCATGAAAGAAAGAGGTATGATTCGCTCTGAACTCCGACTTATAAACTACAGCATAGGAATGAAAAGCCAAAGGTATTTCAAAACATCGATGATGGAGTAGTACTATAGAGGTAATAGTGTTGACGACTTACCATGTAGCGGTCGTCGCGTCTCGTCTTGTCTCTAGTATCAACTATTGCGTGGGCCGGTGTGAGGTGGAAGGATTAAGGGAATACTATTCATGTACAATGTACAGTACAGTACAATCGGTGCAGGAAGAAATTCGTACATAGGTATACGCAACAAATTTGACACCTGATGAGAAAAGTTTAAGCATCTTTGTCTTGTCTGATGCAGAATTGATCCACACGTGAGATAATTTCGTCACGCTTTGCGAGAATAGGTGATGATGTTAAGATGATGTTAGAAGATAGATGGGATGAGAGAGGATATTTGATGGATGTATAGATACGTCATCGAATGGTATTGGATAACTGTTTTCAAAATTGTGGAATAAGGAGGGGTAAATAGACGACATGATAGTGTGCACTATGCAGCACTGCGGATGAGAATGAGACGAAGTAACCGGCGATAATACGGTCAAAACAACCAAAAGTACTGAGACAAATCACTCAAGTTAATATTATTTTTCACATTAAATGACTCAGGGATGGGGACTCCAAAAGTCATCTTACGATTGTAGTGGAGTTTATGGACGATAGTGAAAAAGACTTACCCGATAACCCCATTTGGCAGGGTCCTGGATACGATTTATACGACAGAAAAGTCTAATTGGTTCAAATTCGTAAGCTGGACTTGTACGAGATGAAAAGAAGGAATTGATATCGCGACCGACGTCTTGGTAGCGATCATACTATGCCGAGACCTGAAGGTTGAGATCAACATATACGTAGTACTAACTACATACGCGTCCATCCACTTTGACTAAGGTGAAGATGTTGAGTCCAAGCAAAAGCCTACGATTTCCAATTTGGGGGTTCTTTTCTCCCCGCAGGTTCTTCAGATCATCAGATGGGATGAAAATGGGATGAAATCGAAGGAACTTCCTTTATATCAATTTGATATACAAGTACTGAATCAATCTACGCATATATATATGTGCAAAACTGTCTAAACAACAATGCTGACTGCTTCGATGACGATAAACCACCAGGTTTGATATTAACAGTTAACATGCAACGGAGGTAAGAAGTCCTTGACCACCACGTGTGCAACTAGCTTCATAAAACCAAAGTTTAATTCCGCAGCCTGTGAGTGCAAAGAAAAAGCAATATAAATTAACGAATACGCGTACACAAAGGGATGAACTCTCGGTTGTGGGGACCGAATTCATTTATGGATAAGAGACTAGAGGTAGAGCCTCATCAGTCTTTGTATCGGGCTACCTAGCTGGTAGGCATCAATGAAGCTATGGCCAAGAAAAATGTATGGAAAATGCATGGGATATCGCGAGGCTTTGAAGGAGTTTGAGTACTGTGAAGTTTGAGGTGAGTATTGAGAAGGCTGTGTAGTTTCATAACCTATACGTTATAACTGCGCGTGTAAAATTGATGTAATTCGACTAACTAACAATCCAAAGGGAGTGACCGAAGCGCTTACTTAGCTAAGTAGGTAGGTAGATCATACCGCAAAGGAATACTAACACACTTATCCGAGATTTTTAGATTGCTTACTCGATTGAATATCTAGTCCAGCCTGTCCAGGACATAATTCAGACTCGGAGAATACCCTCTTAACTCAAGTTCTTCTCCTTTCCTATAGTATTAAAGTTTGAGCCTTAAAGTTTGAGCCTTAAAGTTTGAGCCTCAAGAAGTGAGTGGGTTTTGGCCGGTAATTTGATATTACGGTACTGAGTACGATGTTTCTAGCACCGGGACTGGTTCACTATTCGTTTGCAGCAGAAGAAAGCGAGTGAGCGCTTGTGGAAATGTAAGATGATGTTTTGAATGGGTAAATTGACGGGTGAATAGAGAAATATCAAAAATAGACGCGGATGATTCTTGGCTTGAGGTCAAGACTCGAGGGAAACGAGGACGGTAATGATTTCGGCGAGTGGATGGATGGTTTCCACGTAGCTCTTCTTCTTTAAGTTTTGGCGTCTCCTTTTGTTTAACTTTCCTTGTTCCTATTTACTGTTAGCATGTTCTGGGTATATTCCGTACAAAAAGTCTGTTGGTAGTACATATACACATGTTCGGTGGGTAGGTATACTCTGTACAAAAAGTAACAATTTCATATCCCCTTTTCCTAGACTTGGCATCAAGAGACATACCAACCTGACATCTATAAATCAGTCCAGTAGATATTCACCATTCCATATTCCCTACGTAGAATTCATAATTCGTTAAAACCAAAAGCTTAACCTAAACTCTATCTTTCCTTATCAGCATCCATCATCATCCCCAACACATCCCATCCCCTCAAGTTCTTCAATCCCTTCATCACGTGCACATCGCTAAATGATTACCTAACCCATCTACCAATATCTAAAAATAATATTAAACTCAAACGCAAACAACGCCACAAAGGGGTAGCCGCGCAATCTTCATCCATACTATACCGCTTAGGGGACTTTGCCAAGACCATACGCGTATGCCTTTGTTGGAGGGACGGAAGATTCTTTGTATGGGGAAGTGTAGGACCGGGAAAGGGAGGGAAAGGGAAGTTTATTTAAGATTTAAGGATTTGAGTTTGTGTGATGTGTGTAAGGTGAGGTGAGGTGAGGTGCGGTTCTGGATTTTGATCTTGATTTCGATGCCAAGAGGAGGAGGAGGAGGATGGATGGTTGTTGTGAGTGTAGGAGTGTAGGTTAGACGATTTTGGCGAGGAAAATAAGGAAAGGAGGAGGAGGAGGAAATGAATCTATCCGTCACGAGTCACCACGACTACACAAACTTATTGTAGCCAAGGACATTGATTGCGTATGTATATATTATGTACCTACCTACCTATGTATCAATACCAAGAGAAACCAATCTTCACCAAGACGCTTGAAGCTGAAGATGTGCGTGTACAGTGTATAGTATACAGAAACAATTTACACACCACCACATCTATGGTTCCCAAACCCGCTTTGGACAATTCAAGTCGCGGCAATTTGGTAGACCTGACCTGACCTGACCTGACACATGGATAGATCAACACGGATTCATCAAATTCCGATGGAGGGAGAAAAGAAAAGCCTACGAATTTCGAATGTCGGAGGGACCGGCTTGATCGAGCTGATGTACCGTATGCGCGCAAATCGTGAGGCTCAAAAGTTAGAGGGGGGGGGTTCTAGTTTCGTAGTTGTGATTTGCGGGTTTCTTGGTGACGAACACACGTGCATTTTGAGTTTGTTTTAGATTTTTGTATGTAGAGGAGGTACGAAGGTAATGAAGGAGGGGTTCTTTTTGGTGGACGGGAGGAGAGGCTGATGGTGGAGTTTGGGATGAGGTTGTACCATGGGAGGGATGGATGGATTTGAATTTTGGGGGATGTAGAGGTTTTGATATTGTATACTATTGTATCTATCTATGCCGTCCATGAAGTATCAAGCTCGGGTCAATATATCTCATCTGATGATTAAAGTAAGGGAGTCCAGGTAGAGGTCATAGATATAGATACAGATACTGTACAGAGAGATATCGGAATGAAGCATAAAAGAGTTAAAACATATGCTCTCATACCATGCCAAGAGATCAACATTCCATGGAATGAATCATCCATAGATCGGTTTCCTTCTCGAATCTCGAATCTCTACCGCATCGTTGGCAAAAGAGATCTACAGAGTATTTACTCTCGTCGTCGCAATATGATTCATATCGGCCCAAGACACAAGACATACATGCATACATATCGGAACGGAATTCATCATCATCATCATCAGCAGCAGCAGAACAACATTTTTACTTTTAGAAACAAAGATAAAGATCTGTATTAAATTGCGGATAAGAATGATATGTAGCAGTTAAGATTTCCATTATCAAATTAAAAACTTTCGGAATAATTATACCTATCAAAATTCTATCGAATGGAAAGGGAGAGGTTTTGATGTTGAAATGAGTTGGATCGCTTAAAGTGGGAGTCGTCGTCAGCTTCTGAAGTTACGTTACTCAAACCAGTAGTTAGTGTAATGCCAACATGTTTTAAGCTCCGATTTAATGATTAGTAGTATAAAAGTATGAAGGTATGGAGGTATGGAGTACGGATAGACTCAATAGAGTAGTTCAGAAACTGGAGAAGAAGAAGAAGATGATGATGATGATGAAGATGATGTATAAAGATTTAAGGGAAATAAATAATATAACCTAAAGTAGTAATCATAATTAAATAAAAGACTAATTCGTTAGATATTTCCTAAATCTTGGTATGCTTGGCGATAAAACAGGACCCCCCGAACCACGCGTACAGTTAACTACATACTTAACTTACTAAGACTAATTAGTAAAACAAACTAAATTTTGAATAACTTAGCTAGTATTTACTAAATCCGGATAATTAATAATTTGATAATCATAAACTTAAAGTTACGACTACGACACAAGCCACGAGGAAAAACATTAACATTGTTAACCTCATATATGAAATTATTATTATTGTCGGAGAAATCTTGGGGATCTACCGGTTACTAGTAAGAGAAGTTGAAGTAGGTACTAGGGAAGGTAAAGGAACTTACGTAGTAGAAGTACTAACAATTCATCTATTATACTAGTAAATACCATCCATATTCTACTATCTTACCTAGTATATCATAACAATTCACCCACCAATTCATCCATCCATTCAATCTGTCTATCACATACCCTATCTATCCTTCAAAATATAGCTGAATGAGAGACTATACCATATCATACCTAGGATAGAATAGATTAAGATCTATAATTACGAACATCTCTAGCCTAAATCCATAGCTACATAAGCGAAAAGTGGCGATTGATTGCGACCAAGGTACTTTTTGGAGGGCTGTGCTTGCTTGATTATTGACGTCGAGGGACAAACAGAAATTGAAGAGTAAGATAGAAGAGTAAGAGAGTAAGAGAGAGATTAAGAGAGAGAGAGAGAGAGAGAGAGAGAAAGAGAGAAAGAGAAAGAGTTTCAATACAACAACAACTTCAACCATTCATTTATACGACAATCATTCCTTCTCTTCTTTTGGATATTCGGCAGACTATTATTACACCAGTTCAGACGATATCATAGGATTCCTCTTTCGATTCGATTTACAATTACACTCATAGAACAAGCCACAATTTACACAAAGAGAGAGACAGCGAGTGAGAGAGACAGCGAGTGAGAGAGACAGCGAGTGAGAGAGAGTGTGTGTGTGAGAGAGAAGAGGTTGCGAAGGTTGAAGTGAAGGAGGTCGGACGGATACCTACTTTCCCTTCGACAACATACATACCCGTGGACATACATACATACATACATACTCGACATTAATTTACCTTCCCTCCCTCAACAACGACGATATCAACCATATCCAAAATGGCTGATCGAAATGGTTCAACTGGAGAATATGATGAAGCATGGGCGAAAGATTTAAGACAACAATTTGAAGGTTTATTAAGGACGAAACGATTAAATGAATTGGATAGATCAAGATCAAGAAATTCATCCCCATCATCACCATCATCACCAAGAGAAAGAACATCTTCATCCAATTTACGAGCTTCTTCTTCTTCTTCTTCTTCACAACCAAATCCACAACAATCTTCAAACTTTCGATCAACTTCATCAACCAACCAATCAAAACCTTCAACACCTCCTTCATATTCTTCATTAAGAAATCTACCAAAGATTCCAACACCACCTTCAGATGCACAATCACAAAAATTCCGAAATTTATTAATATCCATCTCACAAACACCAACGAAATACGAAAATCCTGGATTACTGGATGAAGCTTTACAACATTTACCATTGGATAGAATTTATGGCGAGGCAGAGGAAGAAAGTCAAATATTACAAGCTGAAGCTGAAAGTATGGGAGATGGACGAAAACCAGAATGGGGTTATCAAGATTGTGTCATTCGCGCATTATTGAGGTATGTTGCTCTCTTCTAGTCTTCTAGTCTGCCTCCACGGCAGTGGCCCCCGGAGGGCCAGCGGAGCGTCATTCACTCATCAGAACCTAACCTTTTATTAGATGGTTTAAACGTTCATTCTTCTCTTGGGTAAACAATCCACCATGTCATGTATGCATGTCACCTACAGTTGCACAAGGCATGACGCCACCAACACCCGATGAATCCGCATGTGGAGCGACCAAGGTAGAATTATACCAATGTTCAGCAATGGATTGTCGCTCGTATGAAAGATTTCCACGATATAGTGACGTTTGGCAATTATTACAAACGAGAAAAGGTCGAGTGGGTGAATGGGCCAATTGTTTTAGTATGTTGTGTCGAGCTGTTGGAGGTCGTGTAAGATGGGTTTGGAACGTTGAAGATCATGTATGGACAGAAGTCTATTCGGATACGAAAAAGAGGTGGATTCACGTTGATGCATGTGAAGAAGCTTGGGATAATCCGAGGTTATATGCAGAAGGTTGGGGTAAGAAGATGTCTTACTGTATCGCTTTTTCGACGGATGGTGCGACAGATGTTACCCGAAGATATGTACGAAAATCCGATCATGCTCTACCACGAAATAAATGTCCGGAAGAGGTCATGCTATACATTCAAAACGAAATTCGCAGTCTTCGAAGAGCAAATATGAATAAGGATGAAAGATTTCGATTGGAAAAGGAAGATGCGAGGGAAGATAAGGAATTAAGAGGTTATGTTGTAGCATCAATTGCTCAATCAGTCGTATCGAATTTAAGACCGGATGGATCATCAAATCAACAAATATCAAGTCCACCTCCACGACAAGAAGATCAAAAATTACCTGCTGAACAACCTGGTAGACAAACTGGTGCACAGGAATGGGCCAATGCAAGAGGTGAAGCTGGAAGAAGAAATCAACATCCAAGAGATCCTTCGCAACATGGACCTTGAAATTAATTCGACCAACTGGAATTCATTCTTTTTATACAACAAAATGATCGATTCGAAACGATTCGATGGGGGAAGAGACAAACTTTCTTTTCATGAAGGTAGGGAGGTGAGGGTTAAGGCGAAAGATCAATGACGCTCCGCTGGGCCACTGCCGTGGAGGCTTTTTCGCTTCGCTCTAGAAGACGTCCCCGTCTCAAATGGTGGCATAACATTGAGACGAAATAAATAATCAAGTCGCGGATCTATCTTTAATGCAAGCCATTATACCTCCTTGACGAAATATCGAATACGAATTGATACCACCTTCATGCACTTACACCACATCATTATTCAATTCTAATATACACAACATTTAACTATCATTTTACCCATCATTCGAGGTAATTTGTTTCTTGCCTATTATATTAATGGCCTGTGCGGCGTTATATATTTTTATCAATCTATCATGCGAGGAGTTCGAGGCACCATACCACAAAACATACATAATTTTATTTGTTAAGGGAAGGGGAAGGGGAAGGGGAGGGGGGGGGAAAGCTGTGAGTGGTTTGGATATTCTCTGGTGAGATACCAAATTGGGTGCACCTGGTTATACAGCTGGCGTTTTTTGGGAGGGACGAGTTGAATCTTCTGATAAAGAATCCTCGTCACTATCGCTATGGATGCAACATGTTGCATATTTTCTTTGTTGTTTATATTTACCATCTTCATCATGGTGGAATGAAATGGATCTAGGGGAAGGGGATTTGTGGATAGGAAGGGGTGTAAGGCTTGGCCTGTGGCTGGCATGGATGGTGGAAAAAGGATTTGCATTGAATTGGATGGGATGGGATGGGATTTGGGTTGCATTGGTAGATACCCTGGATAGGTATTGGATAGGGAGGGGGTAGGGGGTAGTTATATTGGTGGCTACCTAGGTACAGAGAGATTAGTCTGGTGGTGTGATATCAGATGAGATGAATTGAGTTGAGATGAGATGAGATGAGATGAGATGAGATGAGATGAGATGAAATGAAATGAATAAGAGCTTGTTGGCTTTTGATATATCCATATCGTTGGAGTTTTATGTGTGCATGCATGAGTGTGATGAGTGATGGGTGATGGGTGATTGGGAATTTGTATGACAATTAATCACCACACCACGGGATTTTTGGATATTGGTTGTCGTTTTATCCGAGTGTAGAGGTATATTGTATTGTATTGTATTATATCATATAGTATCGTGTTGTTGTATTATATAGTATCGTGTTATAGTATCGTGTTATATCATATCATATAGTATCGTGTTGTTGTATCATATAGTAAGTATCATATAGTAGGTATCATATAGTAAGTATCATATAGTAAGCATCATATAGTAAGTATCATATAGTAAGTATCATATAATATCATATCCTCCCATATCCGGGGATTTTATGCGTTGGTTGGTTGAGATTTGAGATTTGAGATTTGAGATTTGAGATTTGAGCAAGGTAGGTGTACCGTCTAAACTCATTTATGTGGCAATACACTAAGCCCTTTATAGAATAAGGTTTCCTGGAGCCGAAGGAAAAGTGGATGAAAAGTAATCAAAAAGTGGAATATAAATGGAATATTAATGGATAGAATACTATCCACTTTTATTTTTCGATCAGTCGGAACATTTGTTCATATCAACTCCCCTAACCCAGCACTAACCAATCGGGTTTAGTGTATTGCCACATAAATGAGTTTAGACGGTAGGTTGGTTGGTATGAGGTGGATTGAAGGGGGGGAGGAGGGGTTGTTAGTGGTTTGATGTTTTGATGATATAAATGAAACGAAATATCATGATATCTATGGATGGATTGCATCAATGAATTCAATAAAGGATTTGATTTGATTTGATATGATTTGATTTGATGTTGGTTGGTTGGTTGGTGGCAATGGTTGAGTGGGTAATTATTATTTTTTTGAAGAAAGAAAAAAAAATTGGGGGGATATGCATATGCAGGTTTTCGGCACTTCATCGTTGTAACTTGTACGAAGTAAGTCTTGGAGTATTTGTGTTGAGTGTACACGGTATACGGTACACGGTACATTAGGAGAAACGTACGATTGGATTCTAAGGTTGGGTTTCTTCTTATAGGTATTTATTTATGGTGGATGCATTTTATGCTGTTTATGCCTTTGATGAGGAGTTTGAGATTTTGATGAGATTTTGATTCGGTAATCAATTTTTTGGGGCGTTTTTTTTTGCGCATTTTTTGCCTTTTTCGACATATGTTTGTTTGAGTTTGGATTTGGGGTTTGATAAATCAACAAGTAGGAAGGTGCAAGCAGCAAGCAGGAGCAAGCAGGAGCAAGCAAGCACGAATTTTTGCTAGTGGATATTTGAATTCTTCCATTTCTTCACCGTTGAGCTCAAACTCGGGAAATGATGGGGGATTCTCTTCAAAGGGAACATGGTGTATCTTCTGCAGAAGCTACGGCTAGGAACTCGAGGGAATTGGATGGTGTTGGTGGGAATGGGAATGGGAATGGGAATGGGAATCGTGTAATTCCTAGACTCGATATACCGAAAGATCAAACTCAAGATCGGGGGGGTTATACGAATACTTCACAAACGCACACTCAAACACAAACGCAAACAGCACCAAGGACATTTGGATCGTTTTTTGCGATTCATTCACCCATCACTCGAAGGCGTCTTGGATCACTCCTTCCATCTCGTGATACTGGTGGGGAAAATTCTCTTCCAAGAAATATGAGAGGAAGTTTCTTCCACAGTCATCTTTCTCGAGAAGAAATGGATAAGAAACCCACTAGATCCCTCAAAAGTTTCATGGGTCGAAAATGGTACAATCGAACTGCACGATATCTATCACCCATCCTCTCCCTCCTCCCACCACTAAACTTCATCACGATTCACTACACCTATTTCATTGTGACTCTCCTCATCACCTCGCTCATATTCTGGGGATCGTCAAATCCATCGAAATCCATCTCTTACGTGGATTCGCTCTTCTTGGTTACATCGGCAATGACCGAGGCGGGGTTGAATACGGTGAATTTGAGTACGATGACGACTTTTCAACAGGTTGTTTTGTGGCTGTTGATTGTGGTGGGCAGTGCGATTTTTGTGAGTGTGGCGACGGTGAGGACGAGGAAGAGGGCTTTTGAGGTGAGGTTTGGGGAGGTGGTGGGGAGGCAGAAGGAGGAGAGGAGGAGGGAGAGGAGGGGTGCGAATGGGACTGGGACTGGGACTGGGAGTGGGATTATGGAGGGGGTGGAGAGTCGAAGTGGGTTTGGAGGTGGGAATGGGAATGCGGTGGTGGGGGGTAGTTGGAGATTTCCTTCCAATGGAGGTGGGAGAAGTGGGGGTGGAGATTTCCTGGAGATGAAGGAAGAATTGAAGATTCTACCTGCTGGAGGAAAAAGTGATGAAAATTGTATGACTGCCATTTCGGAAATTTCTCCTCTTGGTGGTGGATCAAAAGATACAGGTGATCATATTACTTTTGCACCAGATGCATATCCAGGAAATGGAAATGGAAAGGGAAAAGCAAAGGATATCATGAGTGGGAATCCAAGTATCGAAACTATCACACCAGCTCGTTCAACAACTTTCCAACATCCAACCAATACATCAGAAAATACAAACCAAAAACATCGAAGTCATGAAACAATTACTCCACTCAACTATCCACAAACCGGCCAGCAAGATCTCGCACCTCTTCAATATCCCTCATATCTTACTCCCAATACTACCGGCCGCAACGCACAATTCCATGGTCTATCAAGATCCGAAAGAGAACATCTAGGTGGTGTTGAATACCGAGCTATATCATTCTTAGCCTGGCTAGTCCCTACTTATTTTATCCTCTGGCAAGTACTGGGGGGAATTGGTTTGGGTGCTTATATGGCTTATAATAAGAGTAATGTTGCGCTTGAAAATGGGATTAATCCTTGGTGGTTGGGGGTTTTTAATGCAATTAGTGCGTTTAATAATTCGGGGATGAGTTTATTGGATTTAAATATGGTATGTTTCATTCCTCCAGTTCATGAGTCAATATTAAACTCATAAATCATAGATACCCTTCCAAACTTCAGTATATACCCTCCTAACAATGGGTCTACTAATCCTTGCCGGAAACACAGCTTACCCCCTCTTCCTACGTCTAATCCTCTATACCCTCTTAAAACTTCTCGACATCTTCCCCAACTTCCTCTCCCCCTTTCAACACCACAGACCGACGCTCCTCTTCATCCTCCGCTACCCCCGTCGCGTCTACACCAATCTCTTTCCCTCTCGTCCAACATGGTGGCTCTGCTTCATGGTCATCAGCCTCAATTCCATCGACTGGATCGCCTTTGAACTGCTCAACATTGGAAATTCGGCCACTCAGATAATCGAACCCAGATACCGTGTTCTCGACGGATTATTCCAAGCGATTGCGGTTCGCAGCGGAGGGTTTTACATCATCAGCATCCCCAGTTTGCGCATCGGCTTGCAGTTTTTGTACGTGGTCATGATGTATATCAGCGTGTATCCGGTGGTCATCACGATGCGACATTCGAATGTCTATGAAGAGAGAAGTTTGGGCATCTATGCTGGGGATGGGGAGGTGGATGGGGAGAAGAGATTGGGGCGGTCCGATAGGTTTGGGGGGAGGATGGTCAAGAGGATTCGAAGGTCGTTTTCGGGTCGCGATGGCGAAGATGCGATGGGAAATGGGAGTGCGAATTTGAATGGGAGGGATGAGACTACGGGGACTCAGTGAGTGTTTTTTTTGGTATAAAACTTTCCTTATCCTTAGCTTGGCTGCTATACTATCCTTTCAGTCTTCGTTCCAAATACTTCTCTCACTACTTCTCATCTTCATCTTCCTTCCATCTTCTTTATACTCTTTTCCTTATCCTTAGCTTGACCACTATACTATCCTTTCAAACTTCATCCCAACATTACTTCTCTTACTATTTCTCATCTTCATCTTCCTTCCATCTTCATATGATTTCCCCCTGAATCCCCCACTAATCCCCCTCCCATAGATTCATCCGCCACCAACTCCGCTCCCAACTCTCCCACGACCTCTGGTGGTTAACGCTGGCCACATTCCTAATCGTCTGTATCGAAGTCTCCTCCTTTGACGGCGATCCCGTCACCTACTCGGTGTTTAATATCATTTTTGAAGTGGTCAGTGCGTATGGTTGTGTGGGGATTAGCACGGGCTTGCCGGATCAGGATTATAGCTTTAGCGGGGGCTGGAGGAGCGCGAGTAAGATTGTTTTGGTGGCGGTTATGGTTAGGGGG
>NGKG01000022.1:585074-596342 GCA_002162505.1 Myriosclerotinia scirpicola | reverse complement strand
ATGGGGATATTGATATTGAACTTGATGGAAAACAAGGGGATGGATTGAGAAAGAGGAGGTTTAGTCGCGGAGTTTCAGTGCAGGGTTCGGAAGAGGTTTAGGTCGAGTTTGAGTTTTAGATTGTAATAGGTTGGGATTAGATGATGATGATGATGATGATGATGGTGATTTTTAGAGTAGCGGGGATGTATAGATAATAGATTATAGGCGGAATGTAAGGATTATTATGCTTAGGCGATGAGGGATAAGTGATGAGGGATGAGGGATAGAATAGAGGTGTTGGTGGTGGTGTTGGGATGAGATGGGCTGGGATGGAATGGATGGATAGGGATGGGTTGGATGGATGAGATGGGATGGGATGAGATGAGGTGGGATGGGATGAGATGGGATGGGATGAGATGGGATGAGATGAGTTGGGATAGGGATGGGATTAAAAATGGAATGGAGGTGTTTGTAGTGGTGTTGGGTTGGGCTGGGATAGGATGGGACGAATGAATGAATAGAAATGGATAATTAAAGAAAAAACCTTTGAAAAGTTTGATGGGAGGTGAGATGAGATGAAGTGAGATGAGATGAAATGAAATGAAGTGAGGTGATGAAGTGATGAAGTAATTAGAATAGGAATTAATTAAAAATTTATACAATTATATTTTCAATTATTCTTTATTGTACTGTTGGTATAAACTTGGTGATGATTGTGTGTAAAGTGTAAGTACTTAAATCTATGCATATAAAAATCGTTGTATTCCTAAGTGTATTGAAAGCAAGCTCTATAAATACAAGCTCGAATTACTAGCGGCTCGCTCGCTAATACGGTTCCTTATACAGTCACATGATCCTTATACCGACATGTACAATTCAATTTTTATTTAAATTAAAGCTATATTGGTAAAGTTATGATAAGTTGAACTTTCAAAGTTTAACAATTAAAGGGTTTTAACAAAGTACTCAAAAAACACGTTTTGGAAGCTACCTAGTTATTAAATTGAGTGTAGGTAGGTATTCTTAGAGCGTGGGAGACTGGGGTTGATTTTATTTTAAATTTTTAATGGGTTTATTTTGGATTGCAGGATCTCCAGTTCCTAAAACTTCATACATGGGAGTTAATGAAGCAGCCGACTCAAGTGGTACTGTGGTGAGGAAATCGATGATGCAGAGTACCTAGGACCTTTATTTGCGTCTTGAGGAGTGCTGGTGCGGAATTTTGAGGGTTGTTGGATTGGGTTTTTTACATGATTTAGATTGGTTGGTGTTGGTCATGGTTCCATTGGATGTTGCGATTACTTCTTTCTTTGGGACGTTTTCCATCTTGAAAGTTTTAGATTCGAAAAAAAATGATGAGAGGTGAGTTGTTTGACAATGAAGAGTTCTTCAAAGAGGAATTACTGATCAGTGGTTTTTAAATGTGGTGGGATGATTAACTTGTGTTCTGAGATTAGAGTTTGTGGGGAGAATAGTGTTTAACTACTGATGAACTATCGCAAGTCTGTTGCTATACTAGATACTAGACAATGCTTAATTTTTCTAAATAACAAAGTTCGATATTGTGTTCAATGTTTGCTGATATTGAAATTTATCCAAATGATAAACTTTGATGCCGAGAAGTCGACTTGGCCGAGCATAGACTAATAACTCCTTTTAAGTAGTCAGTCGGGTTACTAAAAGTCCAACTACCAGTTAGTCGATGAAAAAATCTGTAACAGATTATACAAATGCAAACGAAACCTCTGAACAAGTTTAACCGTAAGTAATTTGAAACCTTCAAGGCATAGCTAGACCCCATCTTGTCCTAATACCGATCACGACTCGTAGTGGGCTCGTGCTTTAAGGGATAGGTTACGATTTAGACGAGTATAAAGGGGTGCCCAGGTGGGGTACGAAGGAATCTCCTGCCAGCGTTGTTTGTGTTATGGTGGTACTGTTGTAAAATTGATGACGAAGGATGGGAATCAATTATATGGAAGTTAAAAAGTGATTGAGATGTTAATTTATCGGCAGGAAAACGGAATTGGGTATTTCAAGGGTTGGCTAAGATGCGGATGATGTTAATCCAGGTTGGAATCGATTTCTAAAATTCAAGACTCAAGATTCAAGATTCAAGGTTTAAGAGATTAAAATATCGGAAGAATTCGGTAAAAGTAGTCCAAGATGTAGGAGTTGCTTAACTTCGAAAATAATATTATTGTCCCAGATACACTTAGATATTCTGTATCACGATACATATATAATGTGGTATAGTATGCAGTGTATAATGATGATGCAGATTGAAGAGTAGCTAGAAGTGGCTAATTATATGCGTGTATAGTGGGTGGTTCCTGCCCTAACATTCTGATCCGCACCCAATGCTCTAAACCAATCGAGTATCCATAGTAAATCGAGCCCCGAGTGAGAGAGCCACATCCTTTGACCCAATAATTCCCGCCTCCTTAAATTCTAACACCCAGTTCACGGATCTTCTCAAGTTCATCTTTCGTATACGGCTTAGTATTCAGTTCTTCGTGTTCCTGAATCCGCGTCCGCCAATATCCGTCGAAGAATTGTAGCATTGGCTGCCCAAGTTCGATATATTTAGCCTCAATTTCCGCAACTAGGATTTGTAGTTCCTCTATTTGAGCACATTCCTCCTCTTGAATATCGTGATGATCTCCAATATCGAAAGGGGAAAAGTAGTGAGGTAATCTCTCGTGATAAGGATGATAAATACAGCAGGTATGGCTAAGTTCCAAGGCTGTGAACGTGGCAAAACGGATAATTTCAGGAGCCAGAATTTTCCACACGTCATTATCTGTGCCTATGAATTGAACCAGAAACATGATGGAAGCGCGAATAGTCCAGTAAGACGGGTCGAGAGAAAATCCCTCTTCGCTAAGATTCGGGAATACGCGCATGATATCATCTTTATCGAACTCCAACGTGATTTTCTTGAGCAATATGGTAAGCGCTATACATCCGGAGTTTGAACATGCGCACATGCATGGATCAACCGCGAAGGCTGTTAAAACCTCAAGCATGACTTCTCTGATCTCTGCGCGAGAAGATATAGCTTCGGGGCCTCCATTTGGCAGGTAATTTCTTTCCTCGGTCGTGATTTCCCATAGGTCGTCAATTATAAAGCTAGCGACAACGAAATGGGTAGCTGGCGTCCATGGAATCCACCGGTTTCCTTGCCAAATTCTCTTTAAGCGATGAAGATCTGCCCCTTTCTTGATTAACCATTGAAGTAATTTGAACTTGTCTATGATGGTGTCTGAAGCTGTATCATGGTCAGTCCACATAAGCATCATTAATGTTCTTTTGGAATTAGAATGTTGGTATTCCTCTATCTCGCGGAATCCGGCATCGTAGAACATCTCCGCAATTTCAACTCTTGGAATTGCAAACTTCCGAAGATAGATATCATAAACAAATAGGAGATGGTATACCGTCTCATATTCATCAGGGACCAGTAAAGCTGGTGGTATATGAACCCCGAATACTTTCAGAAGAGCGCAAGTAGAGCTTGCATAAAGATCCAATACTCGATCATCCGAAACCGGAAGTATATCCCTCTTTTTTTCTGGCAAGTTTTGAAAGGCTAATTTACAGAGTCGTTTTCTGCGATCAACGAGAGCAATAATCATGCATTTTATAATGTTCCTCGAACTCGAGCGCAATGCATCAAGGAGAATGTCTTGAGCACGATATGTCATATCTGTCGTGGTGTTGTTGCACATGTCTGCCTGAAAAGAATGTAGCGGACTATCGGCAGATAAGAGTAATTGAACGGCTGGCAAACACTTTGAGTATAAAGCATAAGCCACCGGAAGATATCCCATACAGTCTGGAGCGTTAACTAAATCCTGACCGGCGGTCCGCAAGAGATGAGACATTCCAACTGGCCAGTCAGAAGATAGATGTAGTGGGGTCTGTCCCATGGTATTTCGTTCATATGCGCTATTCGGAGAGCTGACTAGAATTTGAAGCATGCGGTCTTCCGATCTCTGCACAATGGCAGTGCTGAGAATTCCACAGTGAAAGCCTAAATTCATCAGAATGTATATGAATGTGAGTGAGGGATGCTATCGAACCAAGTATTTCAGGAACATCTCTAAAACTTGAGAGAGACATCATTAAATGTCTACAATAATTATCCCACCACTGGCACCCTGAAATAACTAATTGATCATCTAACCAAGAATCGGATAATTCTAATCCCATGCTATCAATCAACTCCAAGCACAGATCAGGAACCCCTGAATGATAGTAACCAAGAACCTTGGAGCCAAAAAGGGTCTCTAGAGGCCGTCTTCGCATGGTATAATTAGCTGATGGTTGGATTTTAGACTGGAGACACATTATGACTTACTCTCCATTGGTATTTGTTTCATTTATCATGGTTCCTGGGGTATTGGCAGCGAGAAATCTCAAGAACCGCTTGTATGATTGAAAAACTTTAGCGTTGTTAAGTTCTAGGTCTTCAGCGATCAAACAAGTCATCTAAATCCTTTGTTAGCTACATAAAACGATCAAACTCCACATCCGATACATACATGAAGAATGGATTCACCACGTTCATTCACGTCACTTAACGAGGCCTGGCCGTTTGCAAGTAGTTTGCGAATCTGAAGATTGATATCGTCCATATCCAAAGAGCCCAATGGAATCTACCTCGTATGCCCTTTCTTGAATTTCATTCATTAAAGCGAACGCCGGGGATTTTGAGGATACTATCTTTCGAAAAGTAAGATTTGGAGAAATTGATAGTAGAGATCCTGCTGCTGTGATGATGGATAATCTCGCGCGAAAGATCCCTGAAAACAGTCGGCTGCGTTGAGAATAAGTGATCTCCAAAGTATCTTTCTTTTCTGAGTATGACTTGGATGGACAATCCGGACTGTGAGAACATGAGTGTGTTGCTGACCCTATAAGTTTCAAAGATCTTGTCGAAAAGTACCAGTAGCTGTACCTCTTTCCTTGAACGACATGTGATTGACAGGGGCAAGTATTTCTTGAGATCCTTCGTATCGATCTTTTAAGTTCTGCTTGGTAATTGCCAGATACTGAAGTTTTCGAGGAAGCGTCGTCCACATTCATGATCACTTGTTCCTGGCCTGAATTTAATGCGCGTGGCGTTGCTTGCTCGACAAGGCCCGTTACAGTTTGAAGCCCTATTTTCAGTTTCGAGAACTCCTGAATCATGTAGTCATTCAAGGTTCTAGATCTTATGTCATATTGTTGTAGATGCTTGTCTATGGCATTGAACTTATCTATTAAAATCGGGAAAACACCTTGAATGGGAATAAAACTTGCATTTAGATCTTCGAGTTCCTTTGCAATGAAATCTATGCCCCTTGTTGTAGTCACCGATGTTGCAGCTATATTTGATGTCTGCTCTGATAACTTGCAGGATACCTCGCTTGAATGTAGTTAGCGTTTGAACCCAATCAACGCTGGTTAACTCATCTAATAGTTACAGCAGCCAGAAAATTTTATGCTACGGAGTAATGAAATAAAAATATGTTAAACCACAGATGATCATGTATCAGACCTTGGGACTCACAGTTGCAAAGCCATGACAGCCATATCTACATTAGCCTGTAGTTTACCGACAACATTTTCTAGCCTTCGTAAGGTGGCTTGACGGAAAGGAAACACAGCTTTCTGGCCCAGGGAGCAAATCTTTTCTCTTTTGCTAGTAGGTAAAGTGACTCGGCATTTTTGAAGGGTTTTATCCAGTATGTTGATATTGTTTTGCGCATGAGGCGATAGTAGCCGTCACTAGTGTCACAGCCGTTGAATGATTCGATTGAAGACTTCCCAGGCTCACTTGCAAGTGTTTGAGTGTCGTGTGAAGTGTTTGCGCGATTTGCGCAATACTGTCAATCTCTTCAGCCTGATCGCGATAGGCTGAATAGTAAGAAACGATGCCATGAGAGACCTGTAATCCAAGTGAGACTACCCCAACAGCTGTACCCAGTATATCTGCCATGACTCGGAAGAGAAAGGTTCAATTCTTTTCCAGCAAAAAGAACTTGTGAGAGTGATTAAAAGTTCAAGTCGGCGTAGGGGAGCATGGAGTTCATATATCCATAGTGAAGTGAGGCTATGTAACAGCCACTACCAAGCCACATACTACATTCTAATGCAGCAATTACCCCTTCCTGAACATTGTACGATCACCATAACCAGTAGTCCCGGTGTTACGCCAGCCAGAACCACTACATCTCAGTCTGCTTATTTGATACTGTTGAAGCTTTAAAGAATTGTAGCTGACAGTGAACATGATGTAAGATTGTTAAATCCTGTCTGGCGTCTCAATACTCAACAACGTACTTTGATACCCAATAACATCTAGCCGGTCAAGCTTTTCGTTTGGGGGAAATAAGGAGAGACACAATAAGTATAATGGGGAATCATTTGTATATCTTATAATGGTATCAGCAACATTCTCTGCTATCTTTTCATTATACACACATGTACATCTCTGAAGAATCCATGTCTGTCCATGTTCACCCAGACACTTTTTGCTTTTGAACGTTCCATTCCATCCCAGCTCCAAAACGCCATATCCATCCATATGCATCAGTTCTACGTTTCTCCCACCTCGTTTGCATTCATATTACCCATCTAATACCACTCTCTTCAATACAAGGACTTCTTCTCCCACTCCTGGTCACCCTCATATCTCATTGGTAAATCTGTTTCCCAGATAGGCCTCTCCACAATTGCCACCTCTGGACCCCCCTCTCCCCCCTCGCCAATTTCCACCACACCGAGTATTGGTCTATACTTGAACGTCTTGTAAGTTTGCGCTGGTCCCCCGAATTTCTCATCTTCACTTTTCTGCGTCCTTTTCCTCAACAGTGACTTCAACTCCCTGTCGATCTCATCATCGTCCGAATCAACATTCATACCATCTTTAATGTCTTGTAAATCTAGTTCCGTTTCACGGGTCTGATCTTCGTGGATGATTTTGCGGATTTTACGGGACATTCCTGTCTCGTTCTCCTCTGGGTTAACCATACCTCCCGCTCCAGATCTTCCTAGTTGATGGCGTTTACGTTTGTTTCCTGCGATCTCGGACTCTCCATTCTCATCGGTTTCCTCGTCTTCGAAATGAAAATCTTGTGATAGATCGAACATGAACAACCAACCGACACCATGTAGCCACATACGCTCGCGACCGTTCGAAATATCCCATATACAACCTCTTGCCAAATCTCCGACTTTGCGGTAGGCAACGGGGAACGTAGAGGTAGGATTTTTACGAGACCAGGGTGTGAGTGAGCCGGCCAGAACTTCAAATTCATATACTTCATTGGTGGAGGTGACAATGACCATGCGGTCCTCGGCAACAGGTAGTTCGTGAGATACAGGATGAGGGTTATTACGTGTGGCAGGAGGTGTGGCTCCATTGATTTGTGCAGGACGAGTTGAAGGACGGAATGAGAGAACAATTGGTGCGGCGGGAAGTTTTGGTATACGAGCGGCGGATGGATTTTGTGTCCAATGTTGACCGAAAATCAACTTTGGCTTCTTCTCTTCGACATCAGAACCATCTTCGGAATCATCATCAGACGTATCATCTTCCGGCGCTTCCGCCAGCTCTTGTGTAAGATCTTCTATTCCTTCAAGAACCCAAGTATCAATAAAACCTGCCAAATCGCTGACTACTAGAATTCTGCTATCAGACGAGAAGGCTACTTGAGTGATAGTTCTTTCATATGTGCCAAGGCCACCCAGAAGCTTGGTTTTCGGGATGTTACGATCAAGACGAGAAAGTCTTGAGAGTTGAGGGATTATCCAAAAGGACGATGGTGATGAGTTGTCCTGAAGGACTCGTGCCACGGCGACTGAGCTATCATCACGAATTATCGACAACCACTTTCCGTCGGGAGAAAATTGGATCAGACGGGCTCCGGAAGAAAAGGCTGGTGGTACAGCGAGGGTCGTTACCTTGAGACCCTCGCCCTCTTCTGGTTTGCGTGCCTTGAGACGGAATAGCTTGATCTCTGCCACAGTCGAAATCGCAAGCAGGTTACCCGCGGCATTCAAAGTCGCGGATGTAATGTTGGACTCTCCTTTGACTAATATCTTCGCTACCAATTTACGATTGACAGTCGCAGCCTCTGGCTCATCGCCATTGATGGGTTCGGAAAGTCTGTTTATACGCCAGATATTGATTTCTCGATCCCACCAGCTCATCAACAATCTCTTTCTTGTAGAACTTTGAATAATAGATGGTTGAGGTAGGAAGGGTAAGGCACGTTGATTCTCTTGGCCGAATTGTGCAAGTGGAAGAATAGTAGGAGCCGCATCGGGACCTGCGAACAAATATTAGCTTGCAAAAAAGTCATTTAAAAGATCCACTTACCTCCGGAAACCACAACACTAATTCCCTGACATTCCAAGCTTGCCATAGCCTTCACATCGTGGCTGTGATATCTCCTGTGCCCAACTTCGGCCCATCTCCTCTTCCCCTTGATTTGTTTGTAGACGATTGTCCGTCTGTCCATACCACCACTGAAGAGTGAATTCCCATCAAAACTTGTCGCAAGACTGAGAACGTCTTGGGTATGACTTTTAATGTGTTGCATTATGCTGTATGTTTTGCCGTGCCATATTTTTATCTCTCCCGTTGAGTCGCCAGAAATGATATCTCCGTTTGGTAATGATTTGACAGCCCAGACAATGATATCTTTGGGTCCTCCTTTAGGTCCAGCCCCCAAAGACATTTGTCGTAGCATTGATCCAGTCCGTATATCAAAAACTCGAATATTACTATCTGAACACCCCGCAATAACATGATAGCGACCCTGGAAGGCAACACTGACAATCTTTGCTTTTTTGGCGGAGGGGCGGACAAGAACTTTTTGTAACTGCAGGTCTTCATCTGCTGTGGAGTACAAAACCAAAGCTCCGTCAACGCAACCAGCAATAAGCTTTTGACATTCTCCAGAAGGTTCCTCCCCACGCTTTGTTTCTTCTGCTGGCTGAGCAGCAAGACACCAGATCTCTCCATGGTTTCCGCTTGCTGAACGTAATGGCTGACCTTTCACCAAATCCCACTCAGTAACAGTTGTAGTATATCCGATGCTGAAGAGTCTGGATTTCCCAATTATTTTCGTGCCATTGATATTCTCATTGGGATCTTGAGTCCAGACTAGTCCATCAATACTGCGATCCTTTCCACCTCGAATGATTGTCTCTTGAAGCCATGATCCTTTTTGCGGGTTCCAGAGCTCGATATCACCGTTTGCGCGACCGAGGGCTAATCGTGGAGTAACGGTAGATTGAGCCTTTGTCAACTTCGAGTTTGTGAATGCCAATGCATTAATTGTTGAAGGAGGGTATGGAACGAATCTGCAGCGGTGGATATCCATTGCGCCGGTTTGATATTGACTTTTCATTCAATTCACAAGAGAAAAAATAAAAAAAAGCTCAAGAGGTTTTTTGCCGGCAATCAGATGTGGCTCGTGCGTCATTGGAAGGCGGTGGAGAATATTCATATCACGTGTATATATAATCAAAACCACCCCGCGGAGAATTTCTTGCACAGAGTGTTTCAAGGTCTAAAATATTTTCGACAATTTCAAGTATTGTTACATAGAAGTTTACACAATAGATGAGCAGTGTTAAAGACTGATCCAAAAGAAGAGGATTGCCAGAGCCGGTTTGTTGGATATATTGGTCGTTATTGTCTCGTTGGTAGATGTATCATACCACTTAGTAAAGTGTTGCAATTTTCCGGGCTATCTTCTGCGACATTAAGTTAGAGAAGCAAGTGCTTGGTCTTACCCATGTCTTCAAATTACTGGACGTTCAGAACTCCTGTTACTGAAGCCCTTCGCCTCTCGTTCTGGAACTTGGCATCTGATGGCTATCGATATTCCCCGAAGTGCTCTTCCAAACTCAGCTGATAGACTGATATCAGGCAAACCATCACTTATTGCAGCACTCGATATTGAAAGCGCCCAAGGAAATTTATCATGATTTCTATGGGGACGTAAATTGCACTCCTATTTTCTTGTGTATAGCCGAACCACCGAGCCTCACTTTGCGATCGAGGTTACCAATGATGCAAGTGCGTACTTGGATTGTCGAAGGCTGTATAAATCTCATGTACAGGTAGTGCATTCATCGTATCAGAGCCTATCAGACTTGTACTTCACAAGCATGACAGATGAAGTGATGGAGTTGATCTTATGTCTTCTATTCTGATATATATCTGAGACACTCGATCGTTTCCCCTCTGTGATCTATGCAAGAATATTCAAAAATGAGTTTCCAAACCCAATCTCTGATTCACTGCCACCATTTCCTACCAATCCCATTCTAGCTAATTGAATGGCCTCAATTGGAATCAATGACAAGCCAAGCAATATGACAAGTCTTCTTTCCATCCTTAACTGTCGAAGTGAATGGCGTAGAAGCATTCACAACCTTGAGATCTTGCGGATGCCAAGTCTGTGAGTTTTCATGATTGCACCAATCCTGCGTCGATACCGATTCGATCAGAATGTTCTTGAACGTTACCGGTCCAGACCCCCAGCCGGGATCGGAACCGCTGCCGATTGCCACGTGCTCGATCGTTAGTAGGACCTATACAATTAACATCAACTTGAGAGCTCAAATCCCAGAGTTAGGAAGTGAAATCAATTACCTCTGTCATGTCTGGCACTTTAGGATCTGATCAGGATATCAGTAACAATTGTGAATATTCGGGAAAAAATAAAAAATACCGAATTTGGAGCCATCGAATGTGTAGTTGCCACCATAAGGAAGTTCTCCTTTTGATGCGCCGATTTTACCGGGAAGTACGGACCATGTATCAAGCCATTTATTGGAGGATTTGTCAAGGGCCCAGATACTTGTTACTTCATCTCCTGGATATACTGTTCATTCAACAATGTTAGCTTCCATTATGAATCCTTTCAGCTCATAATCCATCCATCTGAATTCCAACATCTACATATACTCCCATATCTCCATCTCTCCTTCTTACCCTCTCTCCCCACAAGGAAAGAAAAGACTCACCCTCGGGTTGTACTGGCTCAAAATAAACCTCTGTCCAGCTAGGTTTTGTCGCGCCATCATAAAAACTAGGGATATGATTCCAGTGTCCAACCTGATCACCTGCATTTCCAACGACATTCTGAAGAACACAGCTTTGATCGGAGGGTTGCATGCCAGCCCATGTTGCTTGGATTTTCCAGTCAGGGCCGTGGCCTTGTAATGCGGTGGGAGGGGATGGTACTTGGAGGGTTGCTTCGAACTACGAGAATGGGG
>NGKG01000022.1:546609-575497 GCA_002162505.1 Myriosclerotinia scirpicola | reverse complement strand
CCCTCTTTTATTCAAATCTCAAAATACAACCATATAAACCCCCCAACATCCATCAGAAAACTCCATCATCCTTCTCGCTCCAGAGAACCGAAGACTGGTATATGTCGAACCCCTCCCTCACCAAACGCTCCTCCTTTCAACCCCGATTCCCCATCCATTCCGCTCACCCCCGCCCTCAAGCCTCACTCCCGTTGTTGACTTCCTTCAAACCAGATATAAGTAAAACGATATTCGGATCTCCAAATCAGAGGGAAATGGTAGCAAAACTAATTGGTGAATCAAAATATACCTGAATCAAAACACACGCGAAGAATGACCGACAACAATAGCACCACTCAAAGAACTACCACACAACTGACCAGTAACATAGCTAACCAGCAACAACAATAACAAAAAGCCTCTGCCATCGCACCAAATAAAGAGAGAAATACTCAATATCAACACAACATGGCACTCTCGAATCTCCAATTCAAAATGTACTCCGGTTATAATCACACACCCTCCACAATTCTTCGTAGCATTGTGCACCCCTCCGCTGCACTCATGAATCAAAACTGGACTTCAGGTATCGTTTTACTTTTGTGCTAACTTTTTAAGAAACAAGGGAAGTTTATATAGATCTTCTCGACCTAAAAGACGGGCAGGATGAATTAGATTCCTCCATACCCAAGAGTCAATTTTTTGAATACAGCAGATCACATCACATGTCATGATATCCCGCAAGGTACACTGGGGCTCCAAAGTCCAATGATCATAACAAATTTCAATGCCCAACCTTCTATTCTTCTATTAATCATAAACTACCATTACTTTGTTCCAAAAAATCCATCTATCATCATAATACTTCCGAGCCGAATAATCCGTGGCGAACACCACTACCACTATAAATACAAGAGTCAAGTATTGATTAATTCCTATTATAAACCTCATGAGATAACATATCCATCAACAAGTTGATTAGGGTGCATGCAACTACAATTATAGCAGCCAGATTTGACCCATGATGACTATGCCAGCGATAGGGGCTATAGTCGAGATGATGTAAACGATATTCGAAAGAGCAGGCGTGATGAAGGCGAAGATGCTATTGTCGATTCCACTTGATGCAGCAGAAGCTTGACTAGCAATTGGCGGACTGATACTGGTAGATGTTGCCGGAGAGGTGTTCTCAGCAGGTGTAGATTTGCTGGCACTTGAAGATGTGGCCGCATTATTACTTGGTTGAGCATTCCCAGTTGGTCTGCTTCCATGTTAGTCTTTGTGTCAACAAAATCAGGCTTGAGTAACCTACTGTGAAGAGTTGCCGGAGAACAAAGATGCGGCACTCGCCACGGCACCAGATGCAGATGCAGCACCGCCAGCTCCTGGGCCAACAACAGAACCATACCCAGAACCTGAGGAACCCGAACCAGCAGTAGCTCCTCCAGAACCAGTTTCGCTACTATTAGCAAAAGGTGGATTTGGTTGAGAAGGTGATGTAAAGTTTGAGTTCTCAGGAGCAGGTACAGGGTTCTGGGGACCTGACGACGTCGAGTTTGATACAGGTCCTCCGGGGTTATTAGGGCCTGATGATGTCGGATTCGAACTTTCTGGAGCTGGTGCAGGGTTCTTGGGACCTGACGACGTCGAGTTTGATACAGGTCCTCCGGGGTTATTAGGGCCCGATGATGTCGGATTCGAACTCTCTGGGGCTGGTGCAGGATTGTTAGGACCTGAATACGTCGAGTTCGATGCTGGTGCTGGACTTTGATTGCCTGACCCTGTCGAGCTCGAAGGCTTTGGTGTTGAGTCCTGGCACACCCTATGATTGAGTTAGATTAGAACAGAAGATCACATGAGAACAAATACATACGAGACAGTGATAGTCACAGTCACAGTTTCGGCTCTAGCGACGAAAGCTCTAGCCATCAACTCGTGTGTTGGAAGAGGAGGAGCTTCTGTTATTGGGATGGAACCTGCTGGCGAAGAGATGCATGCTGCACATTCACAAGCTTCCCCATGAGAATCGTGGTGCTTGTATGTAGCTGCTTTCTTCAACAATTCAAAGGCGGCTAGCGAATGAAGATCAGTAGGAGTGGCGGCTGATACTGCTGTGCTCGAGACACTTGGGTTTGATTTAGCCATGGCAATAGCAAGTAACCCTGTAGCATCACGAGCAGTGTTGCTAACTCCAGTAGGATGAATCATTAAGCTGTTAATGTTGGCCAAGATAACGGACACCATATCAGATTTTCCTTGAAGAGCAAATGAGACTGTATTTGTTCCTTGAGCAAGGATGGCGGAAACCGTGGTAGATCCTTCTTCTGTAGCTTGCTTTTGGGATTGTATGTAGTCGATGAGAGACGCTGGAGTGTTCGAAGAATCAGGCGAGCTATCATTCAATGTCGAGATCTCACTTCTGCTAGTGGATGGGGTAAAGATTGTTGTTCTACGACGTGATGTTAGCTCGAGCAAAAGAATGAACGAGTGATACCTACTGCCAATTCATGCCGAAAGTAATATCTCTTTTCCCCAAGCTAACACCATCTTTACGGACAAATGCTCTTAATCCCTCTCCAACGAATACAAGTGTGAGGACAGAAAAGGCAATAAGTGTAGCAACGACCATCGCAGGTCGCCCGAACCGACGTGCAGGCATGATTTCGATAAGAAAGAGATTTTGGAAAAAAACGTGAAAATGCTTGAAGCAAGTAAAACGAAGTTATGGCTGTATCAAAGACCAAAATTGCATCAATGTATGTGCAGAAGTGAAGGGTGCAGAGACGGAGACCAAAATTTACCAAAATTGCATCGAGCGAAAGAGTTGTATTGAAATTTTTTGAAGAAGTTTGAAGAGAAAAAGAAGAGAAGAAGATGAAGGAAATGGGTTTTATTATTGTTGGGTCTTGATGGGCGCTTCCTTCCTGAGTTGCTGGGTTGTGATGCCTCGATTTCGACATAGATGAAGACACTCCTTCCCTTTCAATATTTTTCCAAAATAACCTACCCGTTCCGACCTTTCTAGTCAAAAAATCCTTACCGTGTTTGCGCCATGTCCCCATACTCCGTATCATAAAAATCAATCACAATAGCATTTTCAACCAAAATGAAGGCAATCAGTTCATTGAGACATAGCTATAGACCCTAGCTTTTAACCCCATATAAACCCATATGCATAAACTAAAGAATTCATTTCACAAGCCTACTACAACACCTAGTAACGCTTGGTAGCACGGAGAGAATCACCGAATTCCTCCAAAGGACTTCTAATGAGCTTGGTCTCCTTCCATAAGTTAGGAGTCAAGTATCCGTATGTGTTGGCGGCAGCGACGAAAGTAGCCTTCAATGTGTTCTCGAGGGTCTTGGTCGAACCGGCGGAGGAGGTGTATGCATCTTCGACACCTGCGAGTTGTAGGAGACGCTTGACAGCTGGGGATGCGACGAGACCGGTACCACGGGGAGCTGGGATAAGCTGTAAAGAGGGGGAAAAAATTAGCAAATCGTCAATTGTGATATTTTCTTCAAGTTACTTACTCTGACAGAGACGGAACCACACTTTCCACTCTCCTTGGTTGGGAGAGAGTGAGGAGTACCCAAGTTGGTACCCCAGTATCCTCTTCTAATTGGGACAACGGACAACTTGGCAATGATGATAGCGGCACGGATAGCAGTTGCGACTTCCTTGGAGGTCTTGATACCGAGACCGACGTGTCCCTCAGAGTCACCGATGACAACGATGGCCTTGAATCTGGTACGTTGACCGGCACGAGTTTGTTTTTGGACAGGCTTGATCTATAGAAAAATTCATATAAGTATCCATATTTGCCATATTTCCACAATCGCATAGAAGCAATCTTTATAAATTTCGCATACCTTCATGACCTCATCCTTCAACTTTGGCAAGAAAAAGTCAACAATTTGGTACTCCTTGATGGGCAAAGAGTGGAGGTAGATCTCCTCCATTGAGTTGATCTTTCCATCCTTTACGAGACGACCAAGCTTGGTAACTGGTTGCCATTCCTTTGCCTCGTCCTTGTTTCCTCCACGACCACGTCCGCGTCCACGTCCACGTCCACGACCTCTATCTCCTCCACGGCCTCTATCGCCGAATCCTCCGCGTGCGCCGCCTCTTGGTGCGTCAGCCATATTGATATCGAATTGATCGTTAGATGGTGGTTGACAAGTCGGTGGGCGTTGGGCGTTGAGCGATTACAACCTTCAAGAGATTTTCGAAATATTGAAGAATTCTTGGAGTGTGGGATCTTTTCGCTTAGGAAATATTTTAGTCACCCAAAATTAGATTAGCGCGTCAACAATATCGATAATCCATTGGGGGGGGCGGGGTGTGAGTAAAATTTATTGATGCCTGATATAAATCAATTGTGAGAATCAGGCGCCAAGCTGGAGGGGGAAACAAAATAAATGCACGTGCAGAGAGAGGAGGAGTTTCTTTTCTTTTCGTATACAAATTTGTAGGTACGAGTATGTATGTACATATATATAATATATATCTTCCCACGCACAACAATCTTACTATTACATTAGTCTTCTATCTCAAAGGCCTCTTTCTACTACCAGATAACTTTCGAAAATGTTGGCATCAAAAGACGATTAGCCAACTAGGATCGAAGGTTCGTCTACGAGATGTAGATATTTAGCCAACGAGGATCCAAACTTCTTACTCTACTGGATATACCTGCTTCGAAATATCAATTCTTTAAACTGTTCTTGATACTCAACAGAAGGTCACCAAGATTAACTGTCAAGCCCCTTGAAGCTCTCCTCATGAATGCTACTTCTCAACATAAGACTATATAATAATATACACAGGCAAATTTCAGTATTGCTACCTCCTACCTCATATAACCGAACTCCACGATACCATACTGATTTCCATTTTCTCAGCTCGTGTTAGATATTACTTCCCCTTCCAAAAAAGATTCCCAAGTACAATCGATCCTTTTCCCTCAGTATGTTAGAAGAACTTTGTCTGACGGTTTCATCTTTCTTTCCATGTATCATAATTCATCGACTGGAGACCGGAACTTCCCATCGCTTTGAAAGGACGTCTAATAACATCCGTGACTTCTGTGTCATTGTACCTTTCCGTACGCCATTTGCAAAATCATTTAGGTCCTCGCTATGCTTTCCAAATTAAACTCCTAGGATCCAACCATCACTTACCAAGAAAATGTTGTTTCTCTGTACCTTGCATTTCCATTCTCGCACTCTTTCAACGTCAATTGCACAGCCAACCACCTTTCTTGGGAGTTCAAATGCAAATATGAAATCACCCATCTGGATGATTCTGGGATTGGTTGATCATCTTCTTGAATACCTTCTCCCTCAATGCTCGAGAGCCATGCGCATATTCTTGCTACGCTAATGGTGTCAAAGCAAAGTCCTTCTCGTCTTGCTTTAGACCAAAGAAGTGCTATAGCCTGACGCCTAATTCGTCGATCACGGCATTTTACTGCAGTAATGACAAGAGGAAGGATCGTTCCCATGTCAAGAGTAAAGCGAGAAGTGTTGCTCGGATCATCCGGACTGGAGAGTAAAATCTGAGCTTTGCATATAATCTCCGCAAAAAGGTGATTATATTCGTCATATAACATCTCCGTATGTGGAACACTTGATGCAACAAGTATCGTGGCGATGTTATAGTAGATGCTCAACATATGTGTTGCATCGGCAGAAATACTTCCAGTGTGTGCTTCTTCAGCATGGACGGATTGAAAGGCTTTTCGCCATCGAAGTAATTGTGTGGTATAGTGATTGTGAAATCTATTCCAATATGGAGTGGACAATTCTTCTGGTTCGGTTTGCGACTTCATGACAGACTTTCTATAAAATTGACCAATAGCAGCCATTAGGAAATCCCATACCTCTCGAGCTTCTTGGACACTTTCAAACTCGTCTGGAATTTCCATATCATCTTGAAGAAGGTTCGGAACGGGATATGGTGGCGGAACAAAAAGACCTTGGACATCAAGACGAGCAAACAGTCGTCCTAAGTCATCAACCAGACTATCTTGGATTTCGGATAACGAGTCGTGCGACAATCGAGAGCTTCCACCTCTCCGGGCAATTCTCCAGTCAGCCAGCAATCGAGAACCTCCTCTCAGATGAGTCAAAGCACCTTCGTAACTTCCTTGAAGAGATTCAAAGGTCATGAATAGTACGCAAGCTGTAAGAGATGTTCTCAAATGCCTTCTGCCGTCGGAAAGTATTATTCTCAACGAAGCGATAGCTCTGCTGTATTCTCTTAGTGCGAAGCGATGGTGTTCATCCAAATGATGATGATCGATTTGAGGAAATCCCGAGAGTGACAGTCGAGTCGGAGAAGATGTGACCTCCAAGGATTTTGCGAGAGCTCCCAAGGCAATAGTAGCATATCTGATCGGCGCGTCTTGGTGACAAAGTTGGGGAACCTTTTCTGTCCAAAAGGTGGGATCGAAAGAACCGCAAATTTCAGCTGCTGTTTTATCACAGAACCTTTGAAAATACCGACGTTCGACTTGATCACCAAGTATAGCGACCGAAGGGGCATAAGTCATCACAGATATAGGCCGTGGATGGATGGATACTGGAACATTTGCATTTTGTTTGGAGACATCTTCAACATGCTCTGGGGCATATCCACCACATTCCCGACCGAGGTTTTGACACCTGACACATTCTGGTTTGGTTTCGTCGCATTTAACACGTCGCTGTCTGTATTGTATTAGTCAGTTACGGATCTGATGATTGTCCGATAAAGATTTCATGGTGGAGAAATCCCAATGGAGTGGATCCGCAACATCAACTCGACTTACTTGCATGTTGAACAGCCTGTCTTTGATCTCGGACCGCTTTTTCTGAGTCCTTGACTTCTCGATGTTTGTTCTGGATACCCTTGATCAGGGGCAGAAAAATTATTGAGGAATTTATAGACATTAGGATAGGGAAGCTTCAATGACATTGTTTTTGTCGTGAAGCCGGTCTAATTACCGCATCAATTTGCCGACTGCCGGAAGAATACTCGTTGGGGTCTCGTCAGGTTTTGTGTGAGTGGTATTGTAATTCTTCCTTCCACTCTTTAGGTCTATCGACGGTTTCAAAATTTCACAGGTTTGTATCTTGAGAACTTAGGAATGATCTGGCAACTTTCACAGTTATTGACAGGATTCGGTCCGTTATTATTCACGAGAGTTAACGACAGGGAAAATCTTGCCTTGGGCTGGTGACTCGGCCAACAATAGACACGATTTTATTGTTTTCATGGGCAATCTATATTAGTGGGATATCATGCAGGCTTCATTTCAGGGTAAATTGAGTGAACGGTAAGACAGGATTACCGACACCCAGATTTGATTGATTAAGCGACCTGTATCAGCAAGCTCCAAGTCACACCTATCAAGCATTTGTATATCTTAGTGGTCAACTCCCTCGTTTCTCAGCAGCTCTCTCTCATATTGAAGAAAACGGCGAACTGATCATCGAACCAATACAGGATATAGCAAGGATACAAAATGACCAATGACAAGTGCCAAGGACATATTTTTGTACGAAAAATCCAAGATTGATGGACAGGATTCACGTGGAAATGTGCCTTTCTCAAAGCTCTCAAAGCTTGACTGCTTTATATATTTTCATGCAAATCGGCGAGTGAGGAAGGAGTGTGGGTCAAAAATAAACACTTTATTGGCTACAACACGATTCCGCCGCTCTCATATGAGCACTAGCGCTTATCAAGTCACTTTCTTACGGAGAACCTAACCGAAAAGCCGGATAATCAAAAATCCCCAAATCGTATGATGGGAGTGAAAGCGTGATATGCTTCAAAACAGGAATTTTCGCAAATAATGCCTGTTCTGGATATCATGTGGCTTGAGCCATAACAAGGTTCTCCAATCCTTACCATTGAACCCATTTGGAATACCACAATCTCATATGGGAAGCTGAAGATATTTTGTCTACTCTATGGGGACGCCCCATTTTTAGTGGGGTCTACATTGTCTCATCTTTAACGTCGTAATATGCACGTCGGTGATTTCTCTAAAGAGACAACAGAACTTACTTTGTTCCTGCGTTCAATCAAGGCCGGTAACCATGGAAGTTCTCGCCAAAATCAGCCTTACCCGTCAACAATTCCTTTCTCAGACACTTGCTTTCATCACGTAAAGTACCACGGTATATTACATATCAAAAGGAGAGGAACACGCTTACGTTTAAAGAATACGGGGTGGTGCGTTTTGCTGACGGCAAAAGTACGATGCGTGAAAAGTTCAAAAGTAAAGTCTCCATCTAAAGGGGGATACTCGGTCAATCATGCAGAGGTTCAATCTTTTCATGCCCGTAACATGCAGAAGACCTACAGGCGTCCTTCTATATTCCTTATCAAGAGATATGGCTGGCTTTCGAACTTTCTTGGTAATACTCTAAACTACTGCCTAATTGTTCTTCATCGGTGATACGATCTCACTTAAGATCCAAGCAAACAAAATGCTTGAATACGGCTGAGTGTGCAACAACGCACACAATATCAACTGTCCTAGTGGACGGTGAATCCATTATCCCCACGCAAAGTTACGCAGCATGGCCTTCTAGAATTGAATACCCCTCATCTATGCATATCTTCGCACGCCGAGTATTCTAAAAATGACTTGCATAATGCATAGCAAAATGTCAAATTGCCACATGGACATCATTGATTTACCAGAAGCCATGAAACTTTGAATTTGGCAAAGAGTGAACCACACCGTCGGGACAAGAGACCATTCTAACCCCTCGTTACTAGTTTAGTGCTTATTAATGACGCCGTTTTTTATGTCGGGCATAACTTATGTCGGGCATAACTTCTTATGCAGTCTCAACTTCTTAAGATGCACATATACTCAGTAGTAACGAATGGAGATATTTCTTTACCCTATTGAAATTCGGCAGATACGATCTTAGCATCTCCTCAGTCAATATCCTGCTGCATGTATCTGTACTACTCAAAACGTTGCACGAAGTCCATCGGCCCTTTTATATCACGAATGACGATGGACTTGACCGCAAAATCTTCATCTACGATATGCCTCGCTTCGCAATACTCTCAGCCCATTTGTCTATTGACCAGCCTCCAAGATTGCTGTGAAAAATCAGTATTCATCTCGTGTCTGTCGAGAAATATGATAGGAGAGACATGGTCCAATCAAATTCTTGAAAATGCATTACAAGGCTCTCAATGAAACGGGTCAACAAATTTTCCACCAATTACTAACTAACTCACACCCTCTATGAAGACTAAGCATGACATCAAACCATTTCAGCTCTCGTTCTAGTCATTGCTACCAAATTTATCACCATCCAGCTCCAACTCCGCCTACCATGATGATGAAAACTTTTCACAAACAGCAAGCCTTGAGATGATCCTCATCTTCTCTTCCCTCTCTTCCCTCCTCTTTGTGTAACTACGCCATCGTCATCTTGCATTCTTCTCTTTCCTCGTCTCCTGACTGGTGCATACGAAGCACATTGCTCAGCAGTCATATTCCTCTTACTACACTCATTACAAGGCGGACTTCCCAAGCAATCAAATCTCTTCTTCTTTCGTTCGCATGGCGGACATTTTGGTTTGTTCGCTACTGTTGGGTCTGTTGTTGATGGGCGCCAGACTCGCTCGGGGAGCGGAGTTCGGGGCTTGAAGGTGTTCGAGTCGCTTAGCGATGGTAATGCTGTTCTTGGAGCGGAAACTTCCAGAGCAATCTCAAGTGCGTTCTCGGCTAGTTGGCGAAGTTGCCAGTCTCCAAGGGCTCGAGGGCGTTCTTCATCGGAACACTCGTTATCCGCGTCGGATCCGCTGTGATCTTGAGGTTCATGATCGGCTTTATCGGGTAGCTCGGGTAAGGATTCCGATTGCCCGGGAATGTCGATTTCGATGGGCTCTGGCGAGGGACTCAAAGCTTGAGAGACCTCAATCTCAATAGGTTCGGGCAAATGATCCGAGAGCTGGGCAGTTTCGATCTCATGGGAATCATTTTTGGAAAGCTCTGGCTCTAAGAGTTCTGTCTCGGAAATTTCCAGTTCGGAGATATCTGTCGTGGGAGGCTGCAAGGCAAGATCCGACGAATCGGGAATTTTCTTCTCATCAACTTCCTTATCTGCAGTATCGTTACTTGGCGTATGCTGAGTAGCATCAATGTCGCGAATCTCGTTGGATGGAGAGTTCTGGTCTGATTGCAAGTCAAGGTCAGACAAATCCTCCTCTGGAGTTACATTTCCTGAGGTAACGTTCCTTGAAGTGTCAGGAGTAGTAACGTCGCAAAACTTGTTGATGGGAGACTTCTCGTCCGATTGTTCTTCGATAAGTTGTTCATGCTCGGAGCCCGAAATTCGTACGTTGATTGTTTCGTTTTCGTCCTCCATCTTGTTTCACAGGAGAAGAGAGTGTGGCGAATGAGGAAGATCAGAAGTGGAAGCACGCGCATATTTAAGTATTGCACAGCGTCAAAAGATACACATCAATGAAGTTATTATGCGGTAGAACCATGCAATCGCGCCGAAAGGCAGTTCAATGCGCCTTTCATCATCGAAGATGCTGTCCGCGACATATCCCAATTCATTTACGCAAGCTATGTTTTTTTCCTTGAAGGTTCTTGCGATTTCATTCTGTTGGCGCACAACGATGTTGCGGGCGGGTGGACGCCTCGCGGAGGGGGATTGGAACAAGCGATTCTTTTGTGTGTAAATGCAAACAAATATCTTGTGGAGCAAAGAAGCTTTAATCGATATAGTTTGTGTGAACCAGGCAAACTACTGATGAAATCCATGAATTTGTAGTATGAAAATGCCATCCAAGGAGCCAATGAGCCATGCAATATTCTGTGAATGGTATTCATGATATTGATTGTTTAAGTATATAGACCAGCACGTCAACATTGATTTAGGTGCACAATGAAATATTAACTGTGCTCTATCAACTTCCGAGGTTCGCCACCGGATGCCAGTTCTCTCCAAGTTTTGCCAATTGTAGGTTAGCGCACCGGTAGAGAATTACTTTGAAGCTTCTTGTCGATATTGTGTTTGCTGTCGGTAATGACTGGTATACTGGCTTCATTACTATCATTCTTATCATCTCTTTCATGGTCGTTGTCTTTTCCTCCACTCACTTTCTATTATGGAACCTTTCAAATTCTGGCATTCATGTAACGTTCTGTAAGATCTGATACAAGCCGCATGATAACCGTATCTTGCGTGCTCTTCTTTCATCCCCAACCTTGTCTTTCTTCTTTAACCAATCACTAATACTTCCATGCTGTTAAGTATCTGGTCCCCGGACAGTTTTTATACCGCAGAAATGGTCAAGTCTCCTGAACTGTAAGGTCGGATGACATCTCGGTAATAATGTTAGTGAATCATCGCATCTTTATCTGCGCTTAGAAATTGCCGATTGCGGAGGATTCCACATGGGTAGGAGATGGAACTTTTAACAGATGGGTATATAAGCTGCGGTATACTAGTAACTGTTGACGAGCAAGAGATCTGCAATGTGGAACGTTCGGATGTTTGAGGGTCTTCCCTGTTCCGCGGTACTGCATATGGCCATATACGGAAACTCCGCTGCATGTAAGGAGAGTAAGTGATCAATCCTAGTGACGCTCATCTCATTCTCATCAGTACGCCAACCTCCTGTCATTGAATCAAACTCTCACTATCATTTATATCCGATCGTTTTCAAAGTATTTGCTCGGGCTTTTGGACCCTCTCGCACCTCTTATCTCCCATTACAAGATTTGGATCCGACATCTCATTCTACGTGGATAAAGTTGTACCTTCCACCATGAAGAAAGTCTTAAAAAACTAAAGTGCTAAGCTTGGTGGAAGATTATCTCGTGTGTTATTCATGGTTTTATAGTCGTGGAGAAATTTTCTGGTTAAAGTGATGAGATGGGATGGGATGATATGAGATGAGATAAGAGCTTGTATGTAGTAAGTGGAAGGAGGGGTGGGTAAAGCGGGGTAGTGGATATGTAATGACATAGTGTACTGTTACATGGTATTCGCACTAGTTGTATGGAGAAATTCTTTCATATGATTGTATAAATAGTATCTCTCTATCAACCCCTCAAATTATGGATGGATTCGAACTTCGAAGACGCTAAAGATGTAGCAAGGGCTGGTGATAATTTGAGATGTTTCAACTGGAAGCGCAAGAATGATTGTACGCGCACGAGTGAACCATTTTATTCAGAGTATTAACAAGAGCGAAGCAAACAGAAATTTCCCCAGGCCTCGTGGATGATTAGTGTTGTTACAGTATCTTGCTATTGTCGTGGAAAATATGTTTTGTCGTCGGTGGTCTTTTCGGGGGAACTACTGTACTGATCTCTCAAGTCCCAGTGATGAAAGAAAGCCGTTTCATGCGGATCGTGCGAAAGATAATGAATGCTGGTAATGGACAATATTTACTGGAGTTTGTTGGGAGTTATGGTGATATTTATAGAATTCCAGGTTGTTTAAGGGAGTCTTGGGGATAAATTTGAGTGGCTAGTCTCAGAGTTTGGGGAAAGGTATGTATGGCTTTCCGGATTTTTGGAGAATTGGGGGTGGTTAGGTGGGAGGGAGGAGTTGCCATGCGACCGGAAGATTGACAGTTTTTGGGTTTTGGGGGGTATATAAGGTTGCTGGAATTTAGAATCCACGAGGAGTGGTATGGAAGTCTGAAATACTACTATTTGCTGTAAGGATGACTGGGAAGAAGTATTGCTCAACAACTGCTACCGGCCTAAATTTTCGCGGTATTTCTTCAGGTTCTATGTGTTCTTTGGTTGTTTAGGGAGTATTGTTTCCATAAATCCAAGAAAATTGAAGAAATACACTATCGGGGAATTCTCTCACTGCCTGTGTAGGGAACTCTTCTACGATAACTCATACTTTCGACAATGACAAGCAAGCGGTAGTGATGATTTGGCACCGGAATCAAGGTATGGAGAATACTCCGGCGAGGTTACAATCTTGACCAAAGGCAAATGATATAAAATTAATCACAGACTAACATTCTTCTTCTCTGGAGTTCGAGTCGATGTTTCTCACAACCCTTAGGGTCTGGAAATCAGATTGAGGTAGGTAGGTAGAAATTTATACCCCATAATGGAACAAATCAAAGAGTTAGCGTTGTATACATCAGCGTATGGGTAGTACGGAAATTTCAGCTTCCTAATTCCCACTATTGCTTTTCTTTCATTCAGATGGTGTGCAGCACATCATTTCCACTGGTCGTATTCACTAGATGGGTGTGAATCTGACAAAACTTACCATGCATTTTCTCTCATCATGACGCATTCAAGAAGCCTTTGCGACGGGTCGATACAGCAATAAAGAAAACCAGTGGCAAAAAAAGAGGCCAGGGCGAGTGCCTGAAGGTGCTTTTGTTGCCCCATGAGGTTTCAATAGTCGTGTACGTTCGTGAGCAGACAGTCTTTTCTTACAATATTCAACCAGAGGGACATATTCAGACTAAGGCTACATCCTTTGCTATCCACTTGTTCTCATCTCATCTCATTTTATTATACTCGCAGTTGCTTGCGCAGCTTCATAAAAATGACAAGGAAGGTTTTATAGCTGTCTTAGCGATCAGCGAAACCTGAAAATACCCGGTTATTTGCAGATTTCCCCAATTGACTTCAACCTCCATCTTATCTGTGCTACTAACACCACATAATGACTTCTAGTCTTCACGTCTCTCAAGCGTTGATCGATTTCGATTTCGACAATAGTCCGAATGCTTTATAAACAGCGGTAGGTGTACATCAAGATGGTGGATCTTAGTAAGCCTAGTACTCAAAGAATTTCCTCGAAGTTTTTTACTGGCGGTTGCTAACTTACTGGAGATGATTCACTCGCCGCTGTAGGCGATGAATCGAAGAGTGTGCGGCTCATGCGGTTGGTGTACAGAGTCTCGCTCGGGAATATTCACCTTTATCGAAGAGGGAGAAACTATATGAGCGGAGGAGTTGCATATTTGAATCGCGATGGTCTGAACCACATGGAGCTACGGCATTACCATCTACTCCTAACGCTGCGTGGGCATATTGAAGTAACCCAGCAAAGAGAAATTCTTCAACGATTTTCGAACCCAAAATTTCAAGAGCTCATGAGCCCAAGTTACATCTCCACTAAATAGTTGTCGAATGCGCTGTCTTGTATGCATTGGTATGATTAATCGGCATGTCAGAGATTGTCACTGACATTCCAACTCTCGTCTCAGGCCATCTTCGTTAAGATGAGAATGTATGTCCATAGAAATACCCTTTGAATGACACTATGATTTTTATGTTGATCCTTTCTTCACGAGATTGAACGTAGCGTGAACTGTATTCCCTAGCCTTGCTGTCTCTATGCCAAAAACTTTGTGTTGACGGGGTAGTACGACTTGTTTAACCTTAGCTTTATAGCAAAGAAATCCAATATGGAAGTGGAAAATCAATTTAAGACTGATATTGATCCAATGCTGATTCAATATTCTGTGTTGGAGCATTTTTAGATATGGAAACTTAGTGATTATGATATCAGTTAATCATCACCAGTTCTTGAAGATTGGCCAAGTCAAATCAATGGTGCTCTGATTGAGAAGAATGTCGAACTGCAAGTGAATAAATCCACCAGCCTAACATAATAACGCAAATCTAATATCATATCACGCTTGTATGTTTGTTATAAAGTCCAATTCATGGTAATATGCATATTATCATACACGGAAATCAAGTCATTGAAAAATCTCAAGGTGTTGTGCCTTGGATGCCATCACCAACACAATTGAGCCCCCCTATTCTGCGATCTCCCAGATCTCTAATTTTGATCTGTACACTTGCTTTAGCTCGGACAGAAACTTAAATAGAGACGAATGACAAAAAATTAGTTTGATGATAGATGGTTGTCACTCAGCTTCCCTCCTATATTATCAACCAATCTTCTACTATTGTGTTAATCCCCATGAGACCGTCGTAAGTTTACCATTATTTAGGAAACTTTACCGAGGTTTTACTATCCCCCCCCTGAGTAAAGGTTAAATCTTGGGCTTTGAGTAGGCCAAAAAATTTAACCTTTATTCATGGGGGAGGAATAGTAGCTATAATTCTTCTATAGCGAACACCCTAGAGGTACGTAAAATGTTTCGTGCGTCTAGTGTCTTCCTTGAAAACATCGGAATTCACCTCGTTTTGAGCTTTCTGCTGGTTCCAAATAAGCCATTTTAGCGCTTTTATATCCGCCTGGGAGCTTTTCCCAATGTACCAGTCACCAGCGCTTTATCATAATCTCTCCGATTCTCTCGGTATCAAGCTGATTCCGACTCTTAGCTCTATTCTAAAACGTGTGAATGGCATAGCTCCTGGAGACTAACCAGATCAATGATCCTATTTTAGCAAGAAGTAATGTGAAGGGTGAATGTGGTTCCGCATGTGCATTGTGAAGATATGGAGTCCTGCAGCTCATGTCTATAAGTCTTGGGGTGGGAATAGCTCTACAATTCAACAGCTAATGTTCGTACCTGTAAGATAATCACAGGGGAGTAGTTTGTCCCTTGCTCATATCATGCAACTGTTATCTGCATTTGTATCATTTTGACAGCCCGCCATTAACTGCCAATCGAATAGTATTTTTGTTCCGCATCAGGTAATGTTTACCCTACCTAGTTCCATAATCTTATCGTTGAGAAGTAGGGCCTGGTCGACGGAAGTAGAGTGTAGACTTGCATTGGATAAAACGATATCAGTTCCGAGATCTGGAAAGCTAGTATCTACAATCCTTGAGCTCCCCTTTACCCCCTCATCCTTGCGCACAATGCCATCCATGCTTTCATCTGTTCGTGATATATATAAGAGTTCATGGATATACAAGAACAGGGCGATCTTGAGATCCACTACTCAAATTAGCCAACGCGATATGCAGATCCAAGCCGTGGACACTTCCTCTTTCTCTCCCTCAGCTCCGCTTTATTTCACTTTGCGGGATCTGATTCACCTAAGATATTGCATGATAGAATCAATATCTAAAATTATTGATCGATAGAATACTGATAGTTCTATAAGACACTGAACCGGATTCAAGTATGGCCAAGTCGCCAGAGAAGGTACTGAAATGAATACCAATAACCATACACGGACACGAACTTTCAGCGCAGTATTACTTCAACATGGAAACTTCATCTGTGAAGAGGTTTTGACACGAAGATCTCAAGTGGTCCTCTAGATTTGGATGTTCTCGTCTGCATTATTTCTAATTATATAAAAAAGTGTTTTCGAGTTCCTCTTATGACCGCCACCAAAAACAGCAAGTACATCCATTCCTCTGCCATTATATCTCGATCATGAGTACTCCCATAACATTGTAGTCACCAAACTTGCAGCAGTTCTTGGAGCCAAACTTCTTGAGTATCTATCTCCGCAATCTTCAATGTAGGTTCGCTGGTCTACTCCGCTAATCTAGCTTGATGGTATTTATTGCTTCGTTTGTTGTCTGTTGCTGCACCGCGTTCTCTGGGGAATGCGGGACTTAAATCAAGGAAGAAAGAGTTCAAAATTTTAACAACTTATACGATGAATAGAATAGGTAGAATAGACTGTGAATCTCATGGTGAATCCAGAGCGCCATTATGTAAACTTTTAGAAAATACTATTGATTGTCGCTACCACAAGTTTCAGACAAAAACCGCTATCTATTCTCTCTCCTCTATCTTCTTTATCATCCCATCTCGCATTGCTGATAATTCCAGTTTACTCCCATCTATCTGGATCACCCATTTCGCCCTTCATCGTTCAGCTCACGGCTCACGGCCAACAAATCCACCGACTTCAGAAAAAAGACACACCACAATTGTCTCGGTCCTTTTTCGCTCACCTGGCCGTTGTTTAGCATATTGGATAAAGATAATTCCACTCAGAAAGATCCATTTTACAATTTCCCAATATATCTGGGTCCAAAGTCCCACACAAGGTGATTTAAAGGCATAACTTCACTGTCTATATTTTAAGTTGGAGAAGTGTTACGATGTCTCTGGAAGATACAGACCTCAAACTAGGGGGTGATTGAGATTATGCCAATCTGGTATACACTATGAATTAAAGCACGGAAGTCAAGCAATAGGAAGTAAAAGCGTTGCGGCGGCCCGAAAGCACTCCCCACATCTAATATATATAGAGTTCCTGTACCACCTACTATCACCCCCCTGAACAAAGGTTAAATATTGGGCTGGGAATATACCGAAAAATCTAGCCTTTGTTCAGGGGGAATAAAGTCACGAGTAGTTTGAAATCTCGCAAGGGTCAAGCTTTCAACGGGGAAAGACCAAAATGCGCGCTGCATTTCTCAAAGCTCGCAACAGATCAAGTATTACTATCCCCCCCTGAGCAAAGGTTAAAAAATTGAGCTTGAAGTACTCCTAACGCCTAAGTATTTAACCTTTGCTCAGGGGGTGATAGTACTCTCCCCCCCCCCCTTTCCCGAATATAGGTTAAATTTTTAGGCGTTAGGCGTTCTCCAAGCCCAAAATTTTACCTTTCTTTCCTTCTATACCTAGCTTGAAGCTGGGACATCAGGGATGCATTCACATATTTGCATTTTTCTGCCATCTTTCCATGCGTGTGGAATTGAAGATGTTACTGAGAGATGATGTATTTTCTTGTCTTTTGTTTTGAGGAATGGCTTTATTACTCACCCGGGGGGGAGTAGATATTGGATATTGGATATCGTGACTACGTTCCTCTATCTCTCTTCTCATTCTTCACCTAGGTATCGAATATTTGACAATCAACGACCAACAACCATCAACCCTTTACTATTACACATCTCATCCTATATCCATTACCACCTATTGCATACTCATCCATACCGTACAACTAGTGCGACACCAAAGAATTAGATACTTCAATTACTCTCCAGTGGCAGTAATGAATGTATATACCCAACCAACTCACATTAGCCTAAAGAATGGTTCGAGTTTTTGCAAGGTGCTGTTGATCCGAAATTATCCCTGGAACTCTCTTTTTTAGAAAGTCCGGGGATCAATGCCTAAGCTTAAATTAAAGAAAGCAGTCTTCAATTTACCCGGAACAACAAAGTCAAGGGATGGAAGGGAATAGCGACTTCTCATTTGATAGTGCCGAAAAAAAAGTTCAAGCTTATGTCGGCATTCAGATGAGAACCGTTTCTTAAGTGGAGACAAATTGGCGGCTGGATTTGTGGTACTAGACTGGTTTGGGTATATAAGTATCAGAATAGAATGATCCCACTCGCCCAAGTAGGGGTGTGTGACTTAGTGGTAGCCAATTAAGTACGACGTTATCTTCATTTTCTGCTGGGGCGCCATTCAATCGAAACAAAACAGGGGCAGCCTCCGCATTCTGCATGCCATTCTGCATGCCATCCACACACAGAGAAGAAAAGGCATTCAAGTCCAAGTCCAAAGGCAAATAAATGTGCAGATTATTCTTTTCCACCTTCCTATTCAATCTAGACCAAACGGATTGGCCATCCATCAACAGCCCGCGGAAAGGCAAAGGATCAATCATAGGGCGACAAATCTAAATGGATGGAAACTATTGAGGCCTTGCATGCATTTGGCTCAATGAATGTAAGAGCCCCGTCAAGATGAGATAGCACTCTACCGATCTCGTAGTTTAAAGATATGTCTTGTCATTCTACTATTATCTGTTGCCACTGCAGTGACTGCACACTCATACAAGGTTTTTGGCTGAAATATGACGATGAAATTTTAAAAGAACGAATGGTGATTTTCTTTACCTCGCAGTTGAATTGGTTATCAGAAAATAGAATTGCGTTTTTCCAAAAGGACATCAAGTGGCACGGCATCACTAGTCACCCGTCTAGCTCTTCCTAGAGGAGTCACAGAGCATGAGCTAGGCGTTAATATCTACAGCTCCTTTGGAAAGAACTAGGTAAATTATTGCATCCACTTCAGTTGAAACTGCGGAGGGAGTGGGGAATCAGATTGTGGATATTCGACGAGGATGGCTCAAAACAAGGAGCGAATCTTCTCCCCGAACACAACCCTCACGTCCAGACCAATCTATGGTCCTTCCACGTCAATATGCCTGCATAAATGACCCCAAAGAAACGGTTCATGAGGCGCAAAGGTCCGAATAAGAAGTCATCTCACCAAAGCGACACGGGAAACTTCAGCTTGACTTGCTGTGTAGTTCCATGCCAACAATGATGATTTGCCGCATAGCTACAAGAGTTTGCCAACCTCACAACCACCAACAATGACAAATGCCACTTTGACAACAACCAAAGTCCAGCTTTCAGGCGGCAACGCAAAACTAGGCTTGTGTTCTTCACGTAGTTCAGGCAACGAATGCAATAATATTATCGATATATTGGAGTGATGTGGGGAAGGCTAGGGAAGATGTTTTAGATTTTCACGTGATCGAGATTGGCTAATCGAAAGGGCTAGATTTCGGACTAGATTTGAATTAAATAGCCCAAAATTCTAAATAGAGCTTTAGACAGCAGATGGTACTATACCAATTGAAGCAATAATTTCAAAACTCTCAATTTTGAAGCTATTTTGAAGAGGCGACAACGAGGTTGAAAAAGCTTATAAGCTAATAAATAATGCTAATATTATAGGAATAATTTCATATTACATAAAGAACGGTATGAAGTCTTGATCAATACATTGAAAGTTAAATTTTATAAATTAGATATAATCAAACATGTATTGCATGTTCTGCCCTGCCCAAGCCTACCCGAAACATAAACGTTGCATTCGCATGCATGCGTGATAATTTGCCTTCTTCAACACAAATCAGATGACGCAACAAACAGCGATCAAAACTCTAATAGATTAACTGTCCACTTAGTGATGGAAGAAAGACGGTGAACAGTCCTCAGGGTAACATTGTTCGTGCCCGCCTACATAGACCCTCACACCCGCCGTCCCAATCCCTCCCCCTTGTTTGATTCATCTCTCGCCAAAATCCCGGTCCCGTTACACCATACATAGATGCATGTGTTTACGTATGCATGGAAACGATTGAGAAGTTTTATAAGGTACGTATGTACTCGGTGTTCACACAATAAAATGAGCGAGTTTCTTTAACGACAACAAGGGGGAGGCATCGGAATGGTATTTAGCAGATGACGATGTAAGATAGGTACAATATTTTATGTAATCTTACATCTTTCTAAATTTTCTCTAAATATAAAGTTTTGCTCGAGCCTTGTGGTGTTGCGATGCAGTACCAATTCGTAAAAACGATGTAAAGATAAGCATAAAACAGCTGATAGATACCGTCTAAATTGATCTAACGACTATGAAACCATGCTTCATTGGGATAATTGTGGGAGACCTAAGTAAGATAAGGTACATAATAGCATATATAATTGGAAGATTTAGCAAAGTGGACATCTATTCACTGTTGCATTCCAAAAATTTCCGTTACATACCGAGACCTAATGAAGCATGGTTTGATTTTCAGGTAGATCAATCTAGACGGTATTATCACTCTATCACCCGAACCATGGGGCATTTAATCAATTTAACTTTCTGATGTCTCTGTGTTAATGTGTGATTTGACCCATGGCTTGAGGGGTAACAATAACATCCCACTTTCAAGGCAGGGCTCGCTCAAGAGTGGGAGGAATTCTAGATTTCGCCAATTGCTGTTCAGTTCCGCTCAACCTCAATATTTATGCGTAAGCGGAGAGGAGATGTAAAGACAGCAAGGACTGTAAAGAAGTAGGACTGAAGAACGAAATGAAGATTCGCAAACCGGGCATGACTTTGTGGCAGATTAGATTGTTGATCCTTAAGCGCGGATGGAGGAAAGTATGGTTGGTGAAACATTCCCTGTGAAACCTAGCTGCAAACTTGCAGCCCGTTGGGACAGAATACCACCTCAAATGACAACTTGTAACAAGAGCTAGAAAGAAAGAACGTCTTATTTTCCCGTCGCGAATCGCAAATCGAAAATCGCAAATCGACAATGAAGCTAAATACAATGTTCTATCGATCGTATGCTTGACGCTTCTACCATGCCATCTGTACGCCAGCTGTTCATGTAAAACTGCAGATAACCAATGCCCAAGATCTAAGCCTGTGTTGTTTTTCCTTCTCATGTGTATGCATGTATATTCCGTTTCCCCGTGCTTGCTTGCGCCTATGCAATACTACATACATCGCACATGTGTGTTTATTCCAACAGTTGAATTTTTATTATCAACAAATCCCATTCGACCCCTCGAGTGGAAATGAAATTTTGCATATAAATCAATCTCCTACCCAACCTAGTAACTTTTGATAGGTATCCTCACCCCATCCTGCGCATTGGCATCCTGAACATACTGTATCTCTCGCCACTAACCCTGAACTGATCCCTCGGCTCGTCCCGCGAAATTCTCGTACTCTGTTGTCTCTCCACCCCCCTAAATCTCGAATTGTCTCCATTTTCATACCTCCCCCTATTAGAACTTCTACTCAGTCTTTTCCCCGAATTTGCTTTACCATCATGCTGAGCCTGAGTGCCATTATAGGAAGGTTACGCGATAGGCCTTCTATCAGCACTCTTTCTGACATTTGCGGCATTTCCTCTTTCATTACTAGGATTCACTTGATTCCTGCGACTTCCGGGATATAATCAATTCACAAAAGTTAGCTTGCCTCTCTTTTTTTCATCATCTATCTCTTGTTTGTCTTCAGCAGAGAGATCTTGTTCACCTTCTACTTCTTCATAGTTGAACATTTGATTAGCTTGTAGAAACTAGGTGTAATGACCGCGCCGAGGAATGGCCTTAACTCTATAGAAAAGCTAGCTCAGTGAGCAGGAGATTGTCTGTGGCCGGTGCTTCAAATGGTATTAGAGGAGCAGGGATTCAAAGTTGGCCGTGAAAACGGGGCAAGAGTAGGCCGTGAAATAGGCCGTGAACTTCAACACCTACAATACATTTAATGTTAAGGTATAAGTGCCCCAGTAACATCTGCTCCAACGGGCTCTAGCAGGGTTCCAAGCACCACCTGTCCAAGCACCACCTGTCCAAGCAACACCTGTCCAAGCAACACCTGTCCAAGCAACACCCATCAACTCCGCAACAAAGAGCGTAAGCCCTACCTACAGGTGCCACGAAAGTAGCTTGAGTTTTCTCGGCTGCTAGCAACATTGCACAACGAAAGAGAACATCCTCCCCTGCGATGAGGCCTCGAACCGCGGCGGCAGAGGTGATAAAGGCGACATTTGGGCGATGAATATGAAGGTGAATCTAGATGTTTGATGTAAGTGATTGTTTGATTGTCTAGAACTTGATATTAAACACATAAGACAGAGTAAGTGGGTCATTGAACACTGCCACCGGGTGTCTAGACGGAAGCACCCCTAAGTCGTTTTGTTTAAGGATCCACTACATCCACAAGGCAAACAGCGACTGTGACCTGCATATATTAGTTAGCATGATTTCATTCTCAAAGTAGTAAACCGTCTCCATCCAGGATCCGGACTCCGGAAAACTCTATGCTCGGGCCTTTTGCTGATACTCGATGGCAATGTAATAATGTGGAACTGGCATCTCCAAACCAAGGTGGGCTCGAGGTGGGCTCGAGGTGGGCTGAAAACAGTCATAACCGTATAGTGTATTGAAAAGTCTTTCATTAACACGAGAAAAAGATCCAGATGTTGATGGCGAGGCTGAAGCCCAAACAGCAAAGAATATGTAAAGCAGCCGATTTAGACCTGTATTTGCGATTATGGAGGTAATTGATAGAGATGTATGATTAGCAGTTTGAGTTCCACTATAGGCGAAACAGAGGAAGAGAAAAGTTCTAATGAATTCGTCTAGGAAAGCAACGAAATGGTGACCATTGTGATCGTTGACATATCCACTATGTGATTGAAATGAAGTGCAATGAACTGGATCCAAATAGAGTCCGAAAGCAAAAAGGATTGGAGATCTCAACAAACCTTCAAGAACCAGCAGGAACGCTGATTTCTTATCCAACTATAGAAAATGATGACATGTATACTTACATCCTTTGCTTGAATTACGGTTCTGCAAACTTGGGAATGGGCTTTGAGCCTGGTATAGGAGAGGCTGGAAAGCGTGAGAGACGCGTAGGTAGAATACTTAGTTACGTGTACTAGGTAGTCAAACGGGGAAGGACGAGGGAGTTGTTAGCAACAAAATCTATCTCCTACCGCTCTCGCCACCACACGTGATTTGAGTAATTGATCCTTGGTAATGGAGAAAATCATATTGACCATTGCACAAAGTTACGGAGAATAATCTGGCGCGTAACTTTTCTTCGCTACACTCCGAAACGTTAATAATCATAATTGAACTCAATTTTCATGTCTTTGTCCCAATACCTTGTATCGTGTCGGTGATTACATGTTTATAATGATACTAAGCCTTAATTAACATGTTGGACTAAAGCGTAAAATGCATGAGTGTCAATAACCAAGGGAAGAGAGATGCAGAGCTTAAGAGATGCAGAACTTAAAATCTTTACCTTGATACAGATTTCCCATTTGGGTCATGAAACCCCGAATATGAGGTCGAGAAGCGCGATTAATAAAAATCGCTTCATACGAGTTATGAAGTTCGGTTGACAGGACTTTTGTCGAAGGTAAAGAGTAGTTGGCAGGTAGATCTTTGATTGACTGAAAGGACTTCAAGGAAACCAGAGGATTTTCTCGGTCCAAGATTCATAGTTGAGTGACTGACTGAGTTGAGCTCGAGGACAGTTTGTGGCCAAAATTGAAGAGGGGCGTCTTAAACAGGAATAGGGATTTTAGCGTCTAATCATAATGCCATTTTAGATACTCCCACCCACCTGCCCACCTGCCCACTCTAAAACCTGATCCATCCGAGCCAATAAATGAACCATGAACCTTGACGAATTCTTAATGCAATCTTCAAGAAACTAATCGACGGCATAAGTGCATCAGTGCAAGTGCAAGTGTAAGTGCATCAGTGCATCAGTGCATCAACTACTTAGGGCTACCGAGTCACGCTAAATTGACACGGAAGCTAATGAGATCTAGCTTTTATAAGTTATTATTTATGAATATCTTTTTTGAAATCTTTGGCACAATCCAGATTGACTTTAAAGAAGTATAATTAGAAGCTCCATCGCTCTTACCGCGGATTCCCCTTTCCGAATATAACGTCCGCCTTTGAAGCAATAGCTATCCATTAGACAAACCTATTAAAGTAGACCGGGACCCCAGTATTTCGATCTATACATATGATCCATTCGCCCCCACAATCAGTACCAAGGATATTATACAGATATTGGCTCCATCTTCGTCGGGAAATTCAAGCACGCATCATTTCACGGTGCTCTTAGTTTAAAGAGACCATTTTCCCCTTTTCCCGCTAAAGCAGGTAATCATCTTGGTGTAAAATCGGATCACCTTGGTGCACGATTGGGGAAAGCACTTTGGAACGCTCAGATTTTCCATAATATTTGTGGACCATATCTTCCATCCTGTCCCTCTTCTCTCAATCAATCACATCTATCAGCTCGCTATTACTACAACGTGGGAATTATCAAAATGCCTGGCAGTGAGTCTGGAGCAGGAGCTACCGTCGCCGTCAAGATGACACCTACTATCAAGAGTGGTGAAACCAAAGCAAACGGTATGGTCACTGATTCAATCCATCTTCATTTACCTTTCGAGATCATCACTGACATGAATCGTATAGGTACTAAAAACAAAAGAAGTGTACATAACATGAACCCAGCTGCATTGGAAAAGAAGAGAGAAAACGATCGTAATGCCCAAAGAGTCATCAGAGAAAAAGCGAGAAGAACCATGTTTGAGATGACACAAAAGGTCGAAGCTTTGGGGAAGCAATTGAACGAGGAGAAAAAATTGAGGGAGAATCAGGATTTTGTATACAAGAGAAGAATCGCTGAATTGGAGGAAAAGTTGGACCTGATGAAGCAGGTGTTGGTACATCATAACATTGATCCAGCAGAAGCAATCGCATCCATTAGAAAAGGTCGCATGGAGATGGCTCCATCCAAAATTCAAAGATTAGCTTCGGAACAAGGTATCACAGTCGAACAAATCATGGGGGGAATGGATATATGTCGACCCACAACAGGTTACCAAAATCAACAATATTCTCCAGTCAGTCAATCGATGTATCCCATTGGAAATATTCACCCACCTCAAACTCTTGGACCTGAAGCTATTCAGTATTCTATGGGACCCCATACCAGATCTCCTCAGCTCCCCGAAACCCCTCAATCCATGAGACATCATACGAAATCTCTTGACGGATCTCCTGAGCTCACCGAACCTCCACTATTTGTAGGACATACTCAACCTATGGGACAGGATACGAAATCGTTTGGCGGATCTCCACTATTTGTAGGGCATACTCAACCTATGGGACAAGATACGAAATCTTTTGACGGATCTCCACTATTTGTAGGACATACTCAACCTATGGCACAGCTCCAACATATGGGATCTCTTCAACAAATGGGACAATCTCTACCAACTGGACAATCTCAATCAATGGTATATTCTCAACCCATGGCCAATCAATCCATGGTACGAATGGTAGATCCTCATCACCTGGTCCACTCACAATCTATGGGATCAGTAGGACCATCTCAGAATTCCGGGTTCCAAAACGCATACCCGCCCAACATGAACTGGGCTTTTCCTCCAGGAGCCCAGACGTGGAACAATATAGGCCCCTTTGCGGGTTGATAATGAGGTGATTCCTTGTTTTGCTAGTCTTGAAAATATGACATTGGCAGGAGCTTGGGAGATCGAGGTGGGTGTTGATGAGTTGGATATTGGATGGATATTGGATGAGTTGAATATTGGATGAGTTGGATAGTGAGGGATTGCTAAGGATGAGATCAATGGTGATAATTAGGAACGGGAATGAAAATCTGGGCACACAGGAGTTGATTGGGATAGGTGCAACGGTTACAGGAGCAAAGGATTTGGATGCCCTATACCCCTACTAGGATACACTACAGAACTAGATTGATATCCCTTTTTTTTTCTGGCTGGGAGGGAGATGAGGCGTGGACTGGTTATTCTATGGTATGGGATAATTTGGGTATGAAGTGTATAGCTGGTTCTTCATTGGCAGATACCTTTATATATTATTGGCTGCAAATTAGTGGCTTAATAAATATCATACATAGGAAATCTTCGAGGCTTTTTATCTGATGAAGCTGTTATAGCAACAGTGGCATAGTAACAGTGACAATGTGTACAGAACCCAAATTACCCCGCCGTACGAGCAAGCCCAACGATACAATCAAAACATCTAATCCTTTCAAAATATCACAACCATTCAATCATTCCATAATTCTCTCTAAAAACCTCAATACGGCTCTTAATTCCCTCTTCTCTACACCTTCATCCAATTTATTATCAATCCAATACGTCAGCATCCTGCAAACGCCATCCGCCGAACCTCGTAACTGTCGGACTAGGCGGAACATTCCGCACCTCCGCAGATCCTCCGAACTGCCCCTCCGAATAATGCCTCAAATTTGGGGGAGACACTCTACTCTATAAGGATACATCTCCTAAACCAGGAGGCTAGTATTTAGACAAGTTATGGGATATATGATGGATGAGTAATACTTGATCATACAATAGATAGATAAATATCTACAAATTCCTCTTCTTCAAAACCCTTTTTGATTTCCCGGTCTCCCGAATACGTTATGTTATCATTTCTGACCTTACATCTAAAGTCGAAATAAATATCGCCATGACAACGATCAAGAATACAATACAGTACTTAGTAAGAATAACAATCGTCGATGAATTGCATGAGGTGCATTTGGAAAAAGTATAATAGATTAGTTCACGTCATTTCGGCACCGATGGAGACGCGAATGTAGGACCAGTCACGATGGTTTGCAGGGGTGTTGAAAAAGGGGTTGATCGGCTAAGCTAGCTTGTAGGGGTACGTAACGAGTCACGACGAGGGTACGGTAGGTATGTACTATGTAGATACCGTCTAAACTCAATTATAAGGAAAATCACTAAGCCCGATTGGTTAGTGCTGGGTTAGGTGAGCTGGTCATTAGAAAACGTTCCGATTGAAGAAATGATTAAAGTAGATAACAATTTGCTTACATTTTTATCCACTTTTGATCATTTTTCATCCACTTTTCTTTCGACTCCAGGAAACCTTAAATCGAAAAGGGTTTAGTGACTTTCCTTATAATTGAGTTTAGACGGTAGTAGGTGCTGAGTGGGACCGGTAGTTGAACAAAGTGCGGAGGGAATAATTAAGGTAGTTTGATTGATAGGATGGAATTGTGTGTGAGTCTTCTTTGAATGAGGTTAGGTTACGTTACTTAGTGAAGTGCGCTAGATATGTCAGTCAATTTTATCTCCGATACTTTGATACCTTGTGAGAAGATATGTGATGGACCTATGGTAAGTGATATTTCATGGATAATTGAATAAGGTCTACGGATTAGTATTCCGAGTAATGGTAACTGGGAGAACATGCATATACGAGTAATAGATTTACGAATTGGAGGTGAGGAGCCACCACATACATGTGATCTATTTACCTCTATCATCGTTGCACAAGGATATTTACATGCAATAAGATCAAACTCTAAACGCAACCCACAAGATAAACATCGGAGAAAATCTAAATGACCTTAAAAAAAATGCCCGGAAAAGAGTGGGCTATCATCAGCCTTAATGGACCGCACAATCGGATTATAAGGTTATAAACGTGGTTTTATCTCCTACTATATTAATTCCCGATACTATTTTAGAGGGAGATTTGTAAGTAGGAGAAATCCAAAAAATACGGTTCAAATCTACCCTCAAACCGCAGGAAGCCGTCTCTTTCCGATACATACCCAGTATCCCATCACTCCGATCCAATCCGACTCTATCGGAAGGAATCAGAGAAGACAAGTCAAAGTAAATCGCAACACCACTTCCTGCCCACGAGTCATGTGCAAACCAATCTCCAAGCACTATTAACCTACTGACTACCGTATGCATTGTTTTGCTCTATTTTAACACCGCAAGCCCTACCCCAAACTCAAAATCCGCTGAGAGGGTCATTTATGCAGGTGTGGAAAGGATGTCTTACTATTAATGTATACAATCTGAGCTATATATTCCTTAGCGCCATTAGAGATGCATCTGCCATATTGATGCATATAGAGCCTGTCATCGCTTTAAAGATGGGACCTCGAAAGGCAAGGCCACAGAAAATGAAGAGAGCGTCGTACTTGATTGGCTACCACCAAGTCACACACCCAACTTGGGCGAGTGGGCTCATTCTATTCTACCATGTATACCCGAACCAGACTAGTAGCACAACTGCAACTACCGAATATTCCTCTTGGGATTGATGGGAAAAGAGGTGGATACTACACAGATTATGTATGCTAGGTAGGCCGTGCGGTGCGGTGCGGAAGTTTTAAATGATGGTCTAGACACTACTGTACGATATCACTCCCGCCTGGGTGATTCGACGCAGGGGAAGAACGGGTAGATAGAGATCCATTGAATGGGTGGGTAGATGAAGGGATGAGCCATGGGATAGCCTCACAAACAAGGGGAAAGTGGGCCAATGGGATTGTGATTTTGCACAGTAAATTTAAAGTCGGTAGGGATAAATGAGGCGGATCGATCCCAACTTACTTTTCCCCCTAAACACCAGCTAGTAATCAAGGTTAAAATCACATCATGCCAAGTAAAGTGAAATGCTCTCCAAACTTACGCGGATACTCAATCAAGGATGAAAAACAGGAGCGCAAGCTTCACCACTTGGGAAATCTCCATATCGTTAGGGAGATACTGGACTGCATTACGAAGCTTGTATGGGATGGGATGGGATGGGAATCATGGGATTGGGTTTGAGAAAAGCATGGTAGATGATCGACTGCCGAGATCTTGTGGCTCGG
>NGKG01000022.1:522532-546604 GCA_002162505.1 Myriosclerotinia scirpicola | reverse complement strand
AAATTTTTTTTTTTTTTGCAGCCGCTTAAACGGATTTAATTCCATTTCAATGTCTAATCATTAATCTCTAATCTCTGATCTCTGATCTCTGATGATGAGATGAGATTAGATTGAGTTTAAGAAAAGCATGGTAGATGATCGCCTGCCAATCTTGCGGCTCATCTCTGACGATGAGATTAGATTGAGTTTAAGAAAAGCGCGGTAGATGATCGCCTGCCAATCTTGTGGGTCGGACTATCAAATTTTTAGACTTTTAAACTTTTAAGGGTCTTTCAATCGCTTAAAACGATTTAAAAAAAATCCCATCCCTATCCCTATCCCATCTCTAATCTTCAATATCGATATCAAAATCAATACCAAAATCAATACCAATTTCAATGTCTGGGGTAAAGAACAAGACCAAGGGTATAGTATATAGTATTCTAGTGAATACGCCTCACTCGCTTAGATGGATTTTCCGAAAGAAAAACAAGGGGGTGTGAGGGAAGATGGATTCTGAACGGATTTCATAAGTGAGGCTTGATATTACTGCTACGGAACAGTGTGGAGCAATCATCATATATAAATGGGACCTAGTTTGAACTCTAGAATTGGAATTGGAATTTGAGGTTTGGGATTTGGGATTTGAGATTTGGAATTTGGGGTATGGGGTCTGAACTCTGAGGGTTGAAATTCGAAAGTTAGATTTAGAATTTAGAAGTAAAGAGAAATGACCAGATTGAATGATGAGATAAGCACCAAGAGAACATTTTACTTTTTATATACTTTGCTAGCGGCTGGGACGTAGATGATACTTAGTACATAGGTATATGAGTATGTGATATACCGTATATCTCGGAGCTTTATATAAATGGAGTAAAAGTAACGAGAGGAAGATCTCGGATGCAAGGGCGGAGCACGGAAACAATTGATGGGGATTAATGAGAATGGGATTGAGATTCGGATGGAGAATGGGGGAATTACTTATTCGGGTATTTTTTGAACGTTTGGGTACCGGATACTGGGAATTACAGTCCAATAGTCTGATAATCAATATTAGGAAAATCTTCTAATAAGTATACCAGTATTTCCCAAACACATTGGGACTAATTAGACAGATGGATCCTATTTGCGATGAGACTATAGGAGGTATCGTACAAGGCGGGGACCGGATTGTTATGATGATGATGATGAGGTAAGTCAAGGAGGACATCGGGAGGCATTGTGAGGCATTGGGAGGCATTCGGAGGGCAGATACAATACACATATCAGTCAAAATATCAGCAGCTACACAAATCTACCCAAATCCCGTTTCCAACTCAACTCGACTCAACTCAAATCTAATCTAATCTTGAGTCATTTATTAGAGTTGATTTTAAGAACTGTGTACCCGGCTACCTACCAAGATCTACGCCAAGACGGTAGCGGCGATCTCAAAGTTTATTTTCTCATTCTACATACAGGGGTGCCTACTATCCCCCCCTTGGGCAAAGGTTAAACATTGGGCTTGGAGTATTAAAATATTTAACCTTTGTTCAGAGAGGGGGGGGGGAAGAAATAGTAATACCTATCTATTAAAGTATCCATCAATTCATTAATTCATTCCTTCGTTTAAGGATTTTCGGTTAAATATTTATATTTATATAATGCTATTTAAATTTATTTAATATAAATAGTTTTGTTTTAAAAATCTTTAAAAAATCTTTATATAAGTTCGTTTTTGTATATAAATTAACGTTCGCCTACTATAACGCTAACGTAGCTATATAAAAGAGTACGAAAGTAGAGTTATTTACGATTACTAAGATAACTAGATTATTATGAATAGTAAATTCCGTATTAGAACTGAAGATATATACCTAATATGTAAACTCATATCATACGCGGAAGCTAAAGTTAAAGTCGAAGTAGATAGTCTCATATACGCGCATGTAGACGCGGCTTGAAGGAAATAATTAACTGGTGCGCAATAAAGTAGGCGGGGCATGAGATGAGGACACTTTATTCAAATTCATTTTCATACAGAGTACTTGCGATGTAAGATTCGCAATCATTGATATTTGTATAATTGGTATTTCACCCACTTCTCCATCCTCGAATAGTCTTCTTCCCGAATGGTAAATTCAACCACATCCGCCTCTCGTTTCTCCCCTATGTCAACCAAAACTTCGCACTATTCATTACAAATAATCACAATTCATGTCCATTGTTATGTGGTGGCTCATGACCATGTTTCATATTCCTTTCCCCATTTGACTCTGTATTCGAATCTACAACTCGTTGTGCTCCTGTCCATCACCATCAGAATCAGCAAGAGCCGTCTTGACAGCCTCGGCTGCCTCAGAAATGACACTTTTCACACCTCCTTTTGCTGCTTCAGTAGCTTTATCAGCGGCTTCGTCTGATAAAGATGAAGCGCTATCAGTTGCGGCGTCGGCGGCATCGGAAGAGGATGAGGTCTTTTCGTTGATTGGTTCGGGTTTAACACCTTCGATGCCCATGAGTTCGGTTTCGAAGACTGTAGAGAGGAGAAGATGTCAGTATTGCTTTGGATGAGATGTCCAATGAAGGGTATGTTTGTGAGTGGAAGATTGAATGAAAAATAATACATACTTAATGTGCTCTTGGCTGGGATTGGACCCATAGCTCTATCACCATAACCAAACTCAGGAGGGATAGTAAGAACTCTCTTTTCACCGATACACATATCAAGAAGGTTATCATCCCATCTGCCAACAATCAATTAGCATTTCCCTCATCCTTCTTTTATGATCCTCACAACTGGAGAGAATACATACCCTTTGATAACACTACCCTTTCCAACAACAAAGCTCAATGGTTGACCCCGATTGTAAGAAGAATCAAACTCTTTTCCAACCTTTCCATCTTCCTGAAGGTTTCCCCTATAATGAACATGAATCTTATCACCCTTTTGAGTTTTGCGATGGCATTCTACATTTTTTGTATACTCAATCTGAACTTCAGCTGCAAGGACGCTGGATGCGATAGCAAGAAGGGAAATTGTAGAAAGACGCATGATGAAGATGTAATGGATTGATCAATTGATTGACTTTGAATTGAATTGAAAGGGAAGTTATTCGAGAATTGAATGTTCAACAAGAAGAGATTGAAGATTGAAGATTGAAGATTGTACAACAAAGGAAGTTTTGGACACGTTTGAATTGAGTGGTTGGAGTTGGAGTTTGTAGATCTATAACAAGGATTGAAAGTTCATGCGGGATGGAACAAGTGGATAAAAGAGTTCCCGTAGTAAATATTGACCAATGAAGTACGGCTTACTAATCTTCTCCACATCTCTTTTCCCCTCCCCTCGTTCTTTTCTTGAACAACCTCATCATCATCATCATCATCATCATCATCATCAATTGTTACATCTCTTCCCCACGATCATGATGTTGTTTGTTTGTATGTATGTTTGTTTGCTTCATATTCATATTTGAACTTCATTTATAATGTTCCCCGAAATGATCCCCGAAAGGCTTCAATTCCTGACATCCATCCATACACGGATCGTTCTATGGTTCAATCAGTCAACAGTCGTACGAAATACGAAATACCTGGATCAATTTGACTCATAGTCAGCCTTATCACATACAATCTCTTTGGAAAGAAACCTTGGAACCTGGCCTGCCTAACAAACGAACAACTTCAGCTGAACAAGATTCAAATTTCAAAAGAACAAACCCTTTTCTTTTTCATCAGGAAAAAAAAAGGCAATCATAATATTCAATGTTATCAGTTACATTCCTCGATGTCTCGTATAATACTCTATCCCTATGTCTTACGGGCAAAACTTTCCGCAAATTTTCCATCCATTGTTTGTATCTCCAGTATTTGTTTCAAAAAATGCCCGGTGAGAAGCCATTTGGGAAATGGGGGCCATCAGGGCTCAACGATACGGAATGGCTATGCTCTTGTGCTGCGGCAACGCCTCCACTCCTTTCTACATTCGATGATTTTTATGGCTGAGTCAATGACTTATGGAGCAAAAAAGGATATGCCCCTCCCGTTTCCCGCCGTCATTTCCCAGCGGTTCGATGCTTAGCCAGCGGGGGCCTTGAAGCTTATTGCTTAATATCTTTCTACCTATCCTTATTCTCGCGGTCGACGTCACCACTAAGCTTGAATTTCTTTATTGTACTTGGATGAAACTACTCACCGATGTTATTGTCCGTTAGTTTGGTGACTCACTGGACCAAAATGGTCATTTCGGATCAGTATAGCACATCAAAGGCAGCCACCCATTGGGTAGAAGTCCCTGTTCCAAAGCAGCGGACTGGGCAATTGTCCTTGTCGGGTTTTCTCAATCGAATGATTTTGCCTACTTGGGAAAGTTGTTGTGCACATCAGGTAACGATTGAATGATTTCATTTGTCAATTTTTAAGTTTCTCATTTACTATAAGTATGATGGATTTCATTGTTTGCTCTTTTCATCCAAAGAAATTTAACTATTAGATTTTATCATACGGTTTCTTGATAATACGACGAAGCTATATTATACGCCCTGATACGAAGCAATCGACATCGAATCTCGCCTCGCACATCATACATATAAAGTCTCCGAAAGTACTCGTTCAAAGAATACTAATGTCCTACACTGATTCTCGTGGATACACATACACACAACGAACTACTATCGAACATCATCGGGAATCTTCTCCAAGAGATTCAGAATACTCGCAAGAAACTCGTTCATCCGATTATTATACCGGATCAAACACAAATATGTCGGCACGTTCAGCAACTACTGGACATGGGTTTGGTTCTAGAGGAAGTGGTGGAGAACAAAATGTGAAATATAGAGATTCCGCAGCTGGTATGTTATATTTTTCTTCCTTCGCTTGCTTTACACATTTGACTAACATGATTTCCTACCACAGATAAGAAATATATTGAAGGGAAAACATCGCGGAGCGGGAATGTTCATGTCATCGCCTATGGAGATAGTTACAAACTTTACGAACCTGCTGAGCCAAGAGCAAGTGAAGGCAGAGATGGCGATTACAAAAAGACTTCCACTCGACACGAACGCCATGAAAGAGAGAAACCACGCTCATCGGGGCATCACGAACAGCGTCATTGAACAAATTAAGGCGGATGGTTGTTCAAAGTGAGGCGTCGAAACAGGGGCTAAGCGACGCCACTTCGAAGGCTACAAGGCGGAATTATTTTCTAGTCAGATCACTCAGGCGAAATGCGGTTATCGTTATGGTAATTGAGCCTTGGGGGCATTAGTGGAAGGCGCAATGTCTCGATTTGATCTTAGCATGGGTATGGGTATGAGCATAGATGGAGTCAATGGAGATTTGGATAGATCGAAATATTTTATGAGATTTTTGTACCTCAGGGTAATCATTAGCTTGGAGTTTAGTACGGGGTGGGATGGGATTGGATGGATGGATGGATGGCTAGTATAGGATGGTATAGATATGATGGTATGGGAGTTGCTAACAATTATTTCCGTTTCAAATGCAAAAATTGCTTACATTATCTACACATATTTTCTCAAGGCTTTTATCAGACATCACAAAAATGTTTCAGCCTTTTATTACTCATCGCGTGCTGGGGATCAAATCTAAGGTGGTTTGCTGATGTAAGGGTTCATGCATGCAGTATCTGGTTATCTGTGTAAAGTTACACAACTTTGGCAGCCCGTTGATGGGGCGTTTCTCATGCAAGCTGCCGTTGAATACCTCTGTCTCAGCCTTCAATCCAATTGTTTTATATATAGCCCTGAAATTTTTGGTGCCTAGGTATGTGGCGCAAAATCGTAGAATATTTATGGCGTTTTTTTTTTATTGGACGTGAATTTATCCAGCTAGTCGGGTGGTTCCGGATGAGTGGGCTAGGCTTCTGCAGGGCTTGATGGATGTGAGATAGATGTGAGATGAGAAATGTGAGATGGTGTATTGGGGTTTATGTATAGATGCCATGAGGAGATGGGATGGGATGGGATGTGATGGGATGAAGTTTTTTTTTTGGTAGCTGGTTTGAGAGAATGTCAAGGGTGATCAGGGCATCAAATGATGATATCATATCCAGAAACCCTCGAGTGAGGTGTTTTAATGATGGTGGATGAATGTCTTGAATTGTGTAATTGTAATTGTAATTGTAATCGTAATCGTAATCGTAATCGCCGCTGCGTTGGGTTACAAGGCATCAGCTAGTGTTGATTGGGTAGCTGTGCTGGTATTGGTTTTAGATAGAAATACGATGGTGGTGAGATGGAAATCTTGATGTGGAGATGTGTTGGTTCTTTGTTGTTGTTGTTATCTGTGCTGCGGGGTCGGAGGGTTGTAGGGTTGTAGGGTTGTAGGTCGCAGTAATACTGTACCGATAGATGGAACGTGGGTGGAATGATGAATTTCGCGGGATGAGATAAGATTGATCTGTTGATGTTCTTTCGAGTCTGAGTATGGGTTTGTATCGTTTCGTTTCGTTTCGTTTCGTTTCGTTTTGTATGAGTAGATGGCAGATGCTGTCTATATCTAGCTAGTAGCTTGTCTTTTTCAGGCGCTATATATGTATGTCAAAGTAAGCTTAGCGGCGAGTGAGTAAGCTGGAGAGTTACGCGAAGTGTGGAAAGGTTGGGGGTGGGATGCGGGGAGATCCGGGGAAATGGGATACAAACTTAGTAGTTCATAGTTGGAAGATGGTGCGAAGAAATTTCGATTTTTATTTCGAGAAAGGCTTTGATGGCCCATGGGAAGATGAGGGTTGTTGATATGCGGCTGGCCGATCGTATAATCGAAGTGGTGATGGGACCGGAACTGTAGTAGTAAATCATGAGTATGTTGTTTTCTGGTACTTTGAGGTTCAGAATAATCTCACCCGTAATTTTATATATAGCCTTGATCCATGTCTTGATCTGGCCGGCTCTCAAAATTAACTTAAGAAATCTCGTGCAAATGTTGGGTTTGGAGTTGGAGTTGCATCCGTTGGGATGTCGTGAGGGGTTAGGGATGGTCTGGATGTCTTTGAAAGAGGAAATGGGAATGCAATGGGATTGTGGATGGGGATGGGGATGGGGATTTCTGTTTACAGGTTGTTACTTTGTGTTGTTGTTTCGATTGTATATATACGGACGAATAAGAGTACTTGGGATTCATTCATTGCAGTATGTACTTCTGACTTGGAGTTTGATTGTTGTCTGTCTGACTATCATATTGTATCGTCGTTCATACTACGTAATGGTATAATAACACTGAGATTCATCTTTAAGTATAAATATCAGTGGAAATCTTAAAGTAACTTAATTCCAACTCAATAAATACCATTCTCCTACATGGTGTTTCTAGATGACTCGCGAGAGTTTGTACTTGTTGCATATAAGTCGAGCTGATACTTCTGTAGTACCATGCTAGATTGATGTTTGTACTCCAAACTTTTGATTCATCATTCTAGTTCTTTACTTCTTCATTCCTGTGTCTTTACCTATACCGCAAACTTTCTCTAGATTATGGTTTATAGTTTTGTTCTGACTTTTTTGTCTCGTTTTGTGTTACATTGTATTTCTTCCAGTCCCTTCCCTTCCCTTCCCTTCCCTTCCCTTCCTTTAATATTTGTACCCCCAGAGATTCTTTCCAGCATTCTACATCGTTGTTGTATCACTTGTGGCTTTTCTCCAACGCTTTGTATTAATGTGACTCTTCGATTACTTGTACTCCTTAAAATTTCTTCGGTTCGCTTTTGTACTCCTCTACGTCGCCTCGCTTCGCTTGGACACGTCGCTAGCTCCACCCTTGTACGACAGAACATCTAAATGTAACGGGAGATGTCTTCTGTTGCACTTCTATGTGCATGGGTGCACTGCATGAGAGTGGGGCGAGCTGGGCCGGGGGGAGGTTGATATTATAGGGTCTGTGGGTTCAAGGATCTGTAGGGTTGAGGATGGAGGAAGGAGAAAAGGGTGCACTGGGCTCGTATTCTGAAGGGTGAGTACAGGGTGCCTGGAGGTGGTGGGGATGGCAAGGAGAAAGCGGGGAAGTTGGAAGTACTGTAGGGGTCCTTTCGGTAACATGGTATGGGATGCTTCCTATTGGCTTAATGGGGAGTACAGGAGATGGATGAGTGGGTTACGAGTAGCGGGTGGCGGGTGGCGGGTACCGGCGTGAGGTTCCCCGGGGTGGTATGACGGAGATTAAAATATTGGGGAAGTGGCAGGTGGTACGAGTTATGGGTGTGGAAACAGGTGATAGTGAATAAGAATGAATGAAAGTCGATAAGCTCTCATGTATGTGGATGAGTATATGAATTGAAGTTTTTAATTATCTTTTTAGTAATTTAACCTAAATATTAATATTGGTAAATGCAACAGTAATATTCTTGAATATCTTTTTCAAAAATTATTAATTCAATTATAAAATACAGTTAAATAAGAATTAATAATAAATAGATTTTAATTTTTCTTCTAATAGTTTCTTTTAGATACTAACATTATTAAACTATAGAAGTAAGATTAATTTTTGAATTTGAATAAATAGAATATTACGGTATTATTGTTGTCGCCGGCTCGGTGTAAGTTAATGGTATAGGATGAATGATTTAGTTTGGATAATTATTATATATTTCTTATTTCTTATCCTCGGAAGCCAAGTGCGTGATGGTACATTCAATAATAAACATCTTCATGAGTGCACATCTCCTAATCAACGTCGCCTTCTTTCTGAGTCTCAATTTGGGGTTTGACCAAGAGGTCTGAGTGAGCTTTTTTCACGCACCGATGTTGAGGATTCTGGATTTTGGGAAGGCTAAGAGGTACGCGAATGAAAGGGCACAAGCTGGGGAGAAGTGAATAGCGAATGTATGAATGCTCATGAGTATGGGGGAGGCAAATGCGGTGAATTTTTGAGTGTAATGGAGGAAGAGAAGGGGCTCGATGAGGATAGTAATTATCGACATCTTCGTTTTACAGTTGTATATCCATCAAGTCTTATTTAAGACCTCGGTGTTTGATGATTGGGATCTATCAGATAATTACAATAAGTTATGCCACTACTTTCCAGGGGAACATGAATCATACAGGTTGATGAGTGAAGCTGCTTTGTGTTGATATAAGTTGCTGGAAATGGTTATTTGAGAGAATGTAAACACTTGAGAAGTTCACCATAGAATTGTTATTGTGGTTTCTGGCACAGTCACTGTTTCCTTTCGTCTTACTGTCGCTGATATTCACTATCGTTTTTTCAGATGGGATATATATGACGGAAAGAAAGGACGATACAAAAACAACCAAGTCAGAGTAGAAAGGAAATTATAATAAGCGGATTGAATTACTAGATAATGTTATACACATAGATACACGTCTCGTCTTGACAATTATGCTATAATCTCAGCTTCTGCCAACCCCATTACAGACAAAGAATCTTTTGCGTTTGCAGTTGCTTTCTCTCCAATTGTGGGATTCTTACTATCGACAGAATGATCAGACTCATCAGACTCATTAGTGTCTTACTCCTCCGTTTCGATAGAAGGGCTGATGAGGAGGGTGGCCTTTTATGGATAGCTGATGAAGATTGTAGAGGTAGCGAGGGGGAAATATAAGCGGGGTTATGAAGAGGGGGGAGGGGAGTGAATAAGTGTACGGAGTTGTGGTTATGAATGCAGAGAGGGAGCTTGGAAGGGGCTATAAATCTTGTGTAATATCTGATTGGGTTTGTAGAGATGAACTATTTAAGGGTTGAGTTTCGGGAATTTTGTATTCCTCAAACATTGTAACACAGGAAAAAAAAAACATTAAGCGGGAATTGAAATGGCGTGCCAGAAGAAAAGCATTTTTCTCCCAACTAACATTAAGAGAGCTATATGGTTTGGAGAATAGATGCGTATTAGAAGCCCAGGAAAGTAAAGGGAGAATCTATCGCGGGGGACTACTTCCACCATGGATTATACAACAGTTATCGTCATTTCTTTTGATCACTTTTATGGGATGAGAACGAAGAAAATGAAACTCCTCAAATCGATTCCGCAAAGTTACACAGAAGTGTCGTGGTGTATCGCTCAGGAAGAATTTACTTCACAAGTGCACAAGTCCTTATTTTTGATGTTCTGGTGCCGAGAGCTTCAGTTATTTCGCATGTTACAAAGAATTGGTGGGTTTTAACCATTTGATTTCTCTCAAACTAAGATCCAAGAGCGAAAGTGAATGCATGCTATAATCAGGGAAGAGAGAAAACAAGACTGGGAAGGGAGTTTAGATTCACTGTTGCACTGAGTGACAAAATTACACAGTTATTTTATCATTGTTTTTTAATTGAATAAGCAAGGTAGAAGAAAACATGACAAAACTTCCGACGGATCTTAGGAAATAGGATCAATGGCAGAGTATTTTTTAAGGAGTATACCACACATCTATCAGGCAGATACGTATAATGAAGTGTGAAATATTTTTGTTGTCGAGCTATGGGATATTCATCTGATTTCATTATCTCTATTTATTTTCACTATCGCCGGCTTTTCTAGTAATTTACAAATGGGACGAAAGGGCGAAAGTTTTCAACCTCAATAGATGGCGATCAGTTTCTTGAGTCAATCCACAAGATATTAGACGTAGAAACTAGTTAACGAGCAGCTTACTCACAGATGATGCATCTAGTCTTAGATCCTGGGCAACATCACCAATTGATGAGAGCAGGGCGAATGAATCCATGTAATTACGCACAAGATGCATTGGATTAGAGTGAATTACTGAATGAATAATACAGAGCAACTTACTCATCCTGCTGTAAATTCCTCATGTCTGGCTATAAAAGTCTAGGCCTACATCCAAGTTTAAAGTCTGCAAACACAGCTTGAAGTATGACAGTTAACGCCACAACACTGAAGTCCCATATTATGCAGTATTCTCTTGGGAGAAATTGATAGTTAGTAGCATGGCGGAGTTTGGAAGCTATCCGATATGCATCCTCACTGTCGTTGAAATATCGACTTTTGTTGTCTTTGAAGTTATATACTTTCACCCGAAATATGGGGGTGAATAATGACAAACAACAAATCTGCACACGATTCTCCAAAAATGGCATAAGAATGATTTCAGCATGATCAAATGCCGTGCCTCTTTCTTTGCTGTTCCAGCATTGTAGTTGCTATCACCAGCCTCGACGAGTAATTTTCTTACACAATCTTTTACTGTTTCAAAAGGACATTTTGTCTGTCCGAACAGAATGTTCTTTTCGCGTTGGGCTGTTGATGAAATCATACAATTTGTCGATCTTATTAAGGAATAGAATATAGATTCTGTGTTGATGACAACCATAAAACTCTGAGTGAATACAGGAATCAAAGTTTCATTTACTGAGACGGATCTGTCCTTAATTTGGTCTGATATTGACTTTATAGGTTGAATGGTCAAGCAAGTGGTATGAGCTGCGCTTCCATAAACACCCATCTACTAAACCGTAGAGATGGCGTGACTCACCACTTGGCGAAACCGGAGTCATCGAGATCATTTATATATTGAGTCTGTAGATTATGGAGGGGTTTGAAGTGAATAAACAAGTCAACGCCGAATATCTGGTTGCAGTAAGCCGCAAGGTTGCATACCTCCAACGCTCGATTGTGTTGCGTGCACCGATATCTAACAGGCAGCCTTCTAGTATAAAGTATTAGTACTACACTGCGAGCTTTTTCGATAATTCTAGGTTGCTTATTCCTATCCTCGGTGGAATAATGAATATCAAACGCAATGAAGATCATCGTTGCTGATTCGACTGGCTTGTTGCCACAGAATTTATCAAGCAGGCTCTTTCTAAACCAGCCGTTACATCTGTTATAGGTCTTGCCCGCCGTGAGACGCTCTTGCCGGAATCCCTTGGACCAGACGCCAATAAAAAGAAATTTAAGTCTGTTATATGTGAAGATTTTGCAAACTACCCAGACGATGTGAAGCGTGAGCTTTCTGGTGCTGATGTTGCGTTTGGTAAGTCTTCCTTGCGCCCGCTTCTCATAAGTATCTAAAGCAACCCAAGTTCACCTACTAATTGGTTCATCTTAGGCTTATTGCTGTGACCCCATCGCAGTTGAAAAACATGACGTTAGAGGAAGCTCGAAGCATTTATTTAGACTACACAGTGGCAGGCTTGGAAACGATTACAAAGCTTCCGCGAGATCCTGCTAGCAAGCCCTTCCGGTTTCTCTATGTCAGTGGTCATAAGAGTGAGCGAGACCAAACCAAGAGACCTTGGCCACTTACCGAGTACTGTTTGATGCGGGTATGTTTCTCCTGCTTTTCTATCTTTGTTTTCCGTACTGAGAATTTGCATAGGGTGAAGCTGAGAATCGTGTTCTGGACTTTGCGAAAGCCTCAAATAACACCGTGGAAGCTTGTGTGGCCAAACCGGGTCTAATTGATGGGCCAGACCGCCGACAAGACTTGCTGATCAAAACTCTATCCACAGTTGGTCGAACCATCATTGGTCTTCCCAAGGTCGATGTGAGCCAGATTGCAGCGACGCTTCTGCAGCAGGCTATGAATGGAATTGAAAAGGATACACTCTCAAACGAGGATCTCGTTACGATCGGCGACAAGGCATTATCTAGCTAGATGAGAGGCTCATATATTGCATAATATTTCTTGCTCCACACATAGTCTAAATTGCAGTGAACGGAATCTTTCAAAGTAATAAATCTTTCTACGATGCTCATTCTTGTTCTTGGTCATCTTTTAATTTTTCTCGGCCATGCAAAATTTTCTTATGGGTAGAAGTAAGGAGTCTTTTACAGTGTAGGATTTGGCTGTTAGCTATTCTTTGCGGTACCACCTCAACGTACCATCACTTGAGAATCAGCGCTATTATTACTGAGAAACTGGTCATTTAATTCTTTTTTCTGGCAGCCTGGCTACTTCGCTCGGACGTAACTTTATATCGAGCAAGATGGCTTCGTTCAGAATATGTGATTCTCTTTAACGGCTATATGAATAGGATAACATACAGATTATAATGGTAGTCCAACTACATCCTCTCTCTTCGCCAACCATATCTCTGGGAACAATCACCAGTAACAGTCAACAGCTATGACACAGCACTTATCTAGACATGGGAGATATGAACATTTTAACTGGCGTCAATGACCCCCATTGGAAACTACTCTTCTAGCCAATTGTCCCCTACCTTGTTGGAGTGAACGGCAATAGCTGTCGTGCTGGTAATTTCACCTCGAGCACCGCCGCCAGTCAAAGATCTAATTTACTAAAGCCGCTGCCTGAAGCTTTACGATCACGCTTGTAAGATGAGATCTCAGAGCCACTCAGTCCCGATGCTTGAAGAGGTCGTATTGTAAAAAGAGAACTCCAACTTCTGTACTTTACCACTCTGCTGAAGAGTCGGCCTATTGAGGGATCACACAGAGCCATGATGGCAAAAGGACCTTCGAATCTGGAAAGATAGAGCAGCGGCATAAGATTCCCTACTCATGGCAGTCAGCACGTTGACCTCGATCTTATCTTATCTTTTTTTTTTAAAAAAGAAAAAAAGAAATTCAGGCGTATTACATGATGGATCAGCCCCAGGTAATGCGCTCAGTCTATCAGGATCCATGACCATCATTATGAAGCGTGCATTTGAAGAAATGCTTTCTGAATCTCTCCAGACTCTTAAGACTTGGAAATTTTGGATGACCTTTGACTCTCCCTACCATGAGTGCACGATGGGGGACAATTGTCACTGTCAAGATTTGAATCACTGTTGTCATTATAATTTTCACTCTTCGGATGATATACATCGTTTGATCAAATGACAGCGAGATATTAATCGTTGACAGACGAGAATAAAAACATTCTGATCATGGCTTACAATACTTGAACAATTTGGGACATGGAACCACTCTAAGGCTTGGGACTTCTAATCTCTGATAGAGTGCTTTGGCTCTATAAAGCAACTTATGGGATCATTGGAAAGTTTGATGATACGAAACACCGGGGAACAAGCTGAGATTTTATAGATACAGAAAGAGAAGTCTCTAGATTGTGGGACCGGAATGGTGATTCACCACTCAACGAAATATATCAAATGATAGCTAAGAAGCTCGTCATGTGTACATGGAAGTGAATCCCGAGTGCAATCATTCAGATAATGAAACCCCGTGCTGCAACACTATTATCTAAGGATTTCCAGAAGTCTCCAAGTGTGATTCAATATACCACGATGAGCATTGAGGTACCGGCCAAAAGTAACGAGATAAGTTTATGCAAAAAGTATTCAGATGGGAGTTTTGGTGCTGCGACCCTGGATTTGTTCATCTACTTGGATTACGATACTGAGAGCTCCTGAGAGTTATTCAAAAAAGACGCTAAGGACACTTGCCGTTACTGTTGTCGAAGTTTCAATTCATTTCCGTTGTGTACATTCTTAAAATGCGAGTATTGTATTAGGTAATGACAGTAATACTCTGTCAACCCAGGTAGCAACACAAATCTTTATACTCTACTCTGTAATCTATACTCTATACTTTTAGGTTTTGATACCTTTGTCTCTATATTCTCGCAATCAATAAGCTGCTTGGCTATAGAGACCAGGATCTGATATCTATCCCCATGCTCTTGTCCTCGGACATCATTTGCCTTCGAAGCGAGTAACTCCATAACGAATTTACTGATTTTTGATCCTTAGTCCAAGGTTTCACAGAATGGCTGAGAAGATCCATGATGTCCCTCGAAGGAGAAGCTGTACACTATATATAGACAAACACGAAGAGTACTTTCCGGAAAAAGAAGGTAGTCGAAATCGTGGAAAACATTCACTGCTCAGAATCCCAAAATTCCATAGATGAACGATATTTATGGCGGGGAAAAGAGGGGTCAAAAGCGAATGACATTGAGCAAAGGGGAACAGTGAATCAAAAGCTTAATAGATTAGGGAGAGATATGAGCATCTCCACTTCTGTTTTTTGTTCTTGAAAATTTAAGTATAGCCAGGGAGATAATTTATGAATCATACAGTTGCATATATAAACGTGGTTCGAAAAGAACATTAAGGACTGGTTGTGCTTTCTTGAGCTGTAGAGGTCGTTTCATGGGTAATTTCTGAGGTGGAAAATTTGATGTTAAGGCTCGGAATTTCTCACACAGATGGTGCAGTAGTTACACACCATTCCAGACTTTCACTGTTAATGAAATAGTTATATGATGGTTATATGTATCCCATCCCATAACCTTGAGAGATGAGAAAAACGACAGCGGATGTTGATCTCTTACAGTATACCCAAGAATCAAGAGGAATAAGAAGTTCGCTACGGTCAAGAGACTATAATAGAGGAGGAGGAACAAGGGAAGCTGCATAATCCTACGCTAACGTCTCGCCGGTAGCTCAGTATTGTGTGGATGCTATAAGATATCAATGACCTTTATAGGTGCAGATATCCCAGAAAGCGGCACATATTCACCGTGCTAGCAAGTCACCTAGAAAACATACTTGAAAGATAAAAGGGCGAGAGGAGCAGTGAATATATCCTCACTTACTCTACCCACCCTAACCCTTCATCTCTATTCATTTCAAAACATAAAATGACCTCACGTGCCCCACTCTTCGACATCAACACTCCCATCTCAAATAACGATCATCGCCATGAATGTGGGGCCTGAGGGATATTCCAGCTTACCAAGCACTTGACAGGTAGCGGCTTCCTTTTTTTTCGAGCATATAAGAAGTAGTAAGATACTGCATAGTGCGCGAGAGAATGGCGAGAGAACACAAAACCTCACAAAACCTCATAAAATCAAGCATTGAGATGGTTCGACTGAGCAGGGTTTCGATGGATATTGCATTGTAAAAGTCTTATATCGCGTGGCAAAGATGTTGTGCTGCAGGTATAGAATCGGGGCGCTGCCATGAGAAGTTTGATTGTTTGCAAAATTGTTGTATTGTCACTTGATGATTTGTTCCGAGTATCAGACGAGAGTCATGCACAACCATCCAACAAGAAATCTAGATACCCAGCAACCTAGGCTCACCGTGGCTTGAAAAGTGTTGACTACCTAGGTATACTACACCATCCAAGACCTTTGGCCAAATTACTCGCCGCAACACCAGTGTGTGAGCTTCAAGTAACTCAATTTTGCTGTTGGATTTTTCACAGTGTAGAGATAGATATTCTTTTATACACACTCTCGAATCTTGGAGTAGTGTATTCACTCTTATTTTCTATAACCATGTAGGATGTGGAAAAATATCTGCTTGAGGAGGTGTGCATGATAATCACGGGAGTTTAATTTGGATATAAAAGGTCACTCTGCTGTTGGAAAATCTGCTGCATAGTTGTCAAGAACCTTGGAAGCGAAAACTAAACCTGAAATCATGAACTGCGATATTACAGTAAGATGTATATACCTTTCCTTCGAGTATTGGTACCATCGACACGAAGAAAGGGAAAGGAGAAGTATTCTTATAATACAAGACAAGATAGTGGCTCTTGTTGCCGTTTTAGTTTTGCGTGCTGTCACTCATTTATAGTGTCATCGCATTACCATGGAAATAGAGATTAAATAAAACTTTCAGCCCAGAAAGTTGGACCATGTCAAAAATGATAAACTCCCTTGCCCAAAAACCTTGTACATCCTCAGCAACAGAAGTGTGCGTTGATATACCGATTAGTGCTAGGCCATTGCAACCATATCAACGAATGAGGCTCCATCTATATATACCCCCGAATCACCAAAGAAAAGAAGATTTCCCGCGCGCACCGGACAACTCATGCATAAAATGAACAATTCACTCATAGCTCAAAGCTAGAGCAAGAGCAAGAGGTATATACCTATGTAAGATGACACTTGTTCATTCACCTGCATACCTACTTCCCCCAAAAGAAGTGAATGAATGGGGAGATACTAGCTCGAATAAAACAAAACAAGATTCGCTGTATATAAAAGCCTCAAAACATTACCAAAAAAAAAGGGTATAGTTTTCTGAGAATAGGATTTGATTACTCACAAACAAGTTTTCTCAAAAGATCTGCTACTGCTGATGAAATCGAGGAATACTATAAATGATATCACCACGGTTTTAGAGGATGTTGAAATACCCTCGAGTCAATTACGACGGGCTCCGGTGATCAAGGTTCTTTATTTGGTAGTGGGAATACTTTGAATGATGAGTTGGGTTTGATGGTGTTGATAATGGCGAGATGGGACTGACAACAATCACTAGATCGCCGCAGATTGTGAACCGTGAACTCTGAAGTATCTGGGTAACAGTATTTAATTTACGACTCCTGAACCTGCTGGACGAATAGCTTTACGCCTTCATAGACATCGTATCTTCATTGTATACGCTACCATCTTAAAAAAAACAGCCGCCCCAACAATTCCACCAACAGAGCCTCAATGCTCACCCCCAAGTAAATCCCACCAAACCATAACCTTTCCCCACCCACAACTATGAGAGCTCAAAACGTAAATCTTATATCCACCTACATGCGGATTAATTATCTAAGAAAACGCCACCCCATAATCATTTCCCCTCCCATGAAAGTTCATACAAGCCTGAAAAGAGTCATCAAGGCTTCCCACCAGCTGACACCAATTGCAACAAGCAAGCTGCAAGATCTTGCAAAGAAACTAGAGATGCAGGAAGATACAGTATTCTCAACGTTGACTTTTAGGGAAATATTGTATATATATATATATGAATATAAATACTGCATATAAATCTCAACATCCAACATCCAACATCCAACATCCAACACCACACACCGTCAAACAGATACGTGCACTCGCCACTGCCCCTCATCGTCACTAGACGATATTGATTATTTGCCGTCGTTTTATGGGATGGTTTGTCCCTGGAGTATAGTATATCTGACGAGAATTATACGGTGGGAGCAGGGGAATACCGCACGACCGGCCAGCATCCCTAAACTCATCTGTATGATTTGCAATTTTGAATGTTTGGTGAGAGACAAGGATCCCGCATCATTGCATTTATAAAAGAGACGCCATGAGCAGTAGCTGACAGGAGAGTGAATTTTGGATATTGTCTACACACTTTGACCTTCCTCCATACCATAACATTCCATCGAATAACCACTCTGCATCTATTCCTCCCTAATGTCAAATTCCCACCGTGTACCTTATTATTCGCAAAGCTAGAAAGGAGTAACGTAATTGCATCGCTAAAAACATGCGTAACTGAATTGAATCGTTGATATCATCATGTACAAAGTCCTTGAGTAGAGTGGGTATATTTTCCGTAAACGCTGAAATGCAATAACTCATTCATCCTTCACAATTAATCCATCTGATAGTTGGGACCTTTGAGCAAATTCCCTATTGTTGTTAGTCACCCAGATGAAGAAATGAGTAGAATGATACATACGTCCAACTTCCATCATATACTTTCCTCACACCTGATTCTCCATACGCCTCAGCCAATGCAGCATCGATAATTGTAGCTGTAACACCTGTACCGCAACTGCTGACAATAGGCTTCGTTGGATCAACACCCTTACTCTCAAAGATCTTTCTCAATTGGTCTGCAGGTAATAAAGTTTTGGTAGTCGGATCCAATAGCTCTCCTATGGGCATACTAATACTACCCTTCATATGACCACTGGACAAACCCTCTCTAGGCTCCGGATCCTTTCCTGTCCATCTCCCATAACTCCTAGCATCCAAGATTTGTACACCTTCCGCTCCCTCTTTACCCGTGTCCTTGATGATTTCGCTAACCTCCTCGAAATCCGCAACTTTACTTTCATCCAATTGTGGAATTGGATATGCGCAAGTATCAACATCCCAGAATTCCCCACTTTCCGTTGGATACCCCTCTTCCACCCACAATTTGAAATTGTTCAAAATATGTACGCTTGGATGACCAAAAACCTTTAATGTCCATCCTACTCTCGGCGCACTGAATAAACCTTGCTCATGTGAATCGTACACTACCACTGTATCATCTCTGCGAATTCCCAACGCGCTCATGGCGGATGCAAAGGTTTTAGGATCAGGGAGCATATGAGGATATGGGGAGCGCTTATCGCATATCTTATCGAGATCGAAGAAACGACTGGAGGGGATTCGTTTTTCGCGGTAGGTTTGGAGACCATTGAGAGGAGAGTTAGGGAGGAACCATGCTGAGCAGAGGGCGACTGTGCGGGGTGATGTGGAGATTTTGGAGGGAGGATTCTTTTTGAGAGCTTCGGAGAGTTCGGAGGGAGTAACGAGATATGATGAGAATGATCGGTGGGATGACATGGTGATGTTGAAGTGTTTGGAGAAGGTTGAAGAGAGAGGTAGAGGTTGTCGTGAGAAAGAGGTGAAACTCAAAGTGGGAGCTCGTCGATAAAGAATAGATGCTGCCATTATGGCAGATATGATGTTATCGCAAATTAATAAGAGTTACGAAGTACCTAGTAGTTATTTCACCATTGACTTGACCTTTACCAACTCTTTGATAAATCGAAATGAGTATATCCTCAAGATCTGTTGTGAGTATATCGAAAGCTTACCTACCTAGGTAAGTAAGTAGCTTTCGTTCAGATTGATTTCTGAGAGTTTTGTAATATTCTTTGATTGATTTGTTGATGGTTGATAAGAGGTTTTGAATGAAGTTTACCTAGGTAGGTAGTGTTTGAGGTATTGTTGTTGGTATAATCTTATCGGATATCTACCGGTAATTAGCCGTTCTTATCGAGGGGAGCTCCCATAAAAGCTCATCAAGCTGGACCTCGAGCTCTCAATAATAAAATAAAAACATCCTCGGTCGCGCACGTTAATGGAATCCATTCTTCCTTCAACACAACATCGAAAATCCATCGAAAATCACTTTACTACCGATACCTAATTAAACTCAATCTCAGCAAACGATAACGATAACTATAACGATAACTATAACGAATTCAAAATGAAAGTCAAGATCAGAACATGGAATGCCGTCGCAACTTGGAGGTGGGATCTTGATGAAGATGATGTTTGTGGTATTTGTCAGGTTCATTTCGATGGGACTTGTCCTACTTGCAAATATCCTGGCGATGATTGCAGTTTGTGTATATATATTCCTCTATCCTTAATGATTGCGCATCGCGATTGATGATGGTTTGAAAATAGTATCAGGGAAATGCGGTCACAATTTTCACATGGTAAGTTATGACCTTACACCGGTTGATGAAATGAACCCTCATAAAAATACAGCATTGCATAGTGGAATGGATCAAACAAGACTCTTCAAAGGGACAATGTCCTATGTGCAGACAAAGTGAGTTTACCCCGAGATCCATTGAAGAGATAGTCGCAAAACATATTGATTGATTGTTCAGAGTTCGAATGGACTGATAATACGACGGCTCCCGAGGCAATTCAACATTGATGATTAAAAAAGTTCACATCAACGAATTCACATCACCGACCATGAACATACCAGATTTGATAATAAGGAGTTACAATATTTGGCATTAGCAGTGGGATTAACAAAATAAGTTGGGCAGGCGTTGGACGATACATTTGATACCCTCGGAATACTATATACAGAATGGATGGCTCTTTTTCATCACAATTTGCAAAGTTCCACATCAGAAGTGAATGCGCATATCGAATACACTCGAATTTCACACATCTTTGGTTTCGTCACATTTTCACCGATCAATTGCTCGATTCCTCCAATACATTTTACTACTACCATTACAAGCAATGCGCATTCATTGCTACCGATCTCTCCCTCTCTCTCTTCAATCCAAACAATCGCTCCAAACCATCACCCTATCACTCACGCTTGAAGTTAAGCCACAACAATACTTTGAACAATACCACCAGAAGTCTGATGATTATTGTTTTCATGTTTTTTTGGTACTTGGAAGGGTTAATATGATTGAGCCTTCATTCACATGGCTCAAGTGTCAGTTCATATACGTCGTTTAGGCTTTTCAGCCCTACAGTCCTACAGTTTCAAGACCAAAGTCTATATTACTTGATCATCCGTCCATGGATGTTATAAAGTGGAGAAACTCCATGCTTGTCCTAGCCAAACACTACCCTTAACTTTCTAGTAACTCGTGGGTAATGACTAGTGGCTAGTAGTCAATCTTTGGAATACCTAGGCACGTGCTAGGTACTACTTAGACAGTCTTTCCATAGGAGCAGCGTCAAGCTCTTAGCAATGCAATATAGTCTCACTTTCATCCATTCCTAACACATACGACCATAGACTGAAGAGAATTGGGCATCCCGTCCGCTCTGCCATACACAAGCTTCAGATCGGTGGATTAGTAGTTGGGTGGGTGACCACCAGCGAATCCCCACTGTTGTATGTTTTTGCATTTTTGCATTCAAAATACTCGAGGCTAACAAGTATATCGAGGTCTATGTTTGGATTTAGCGCTCCGATCCCAACGTAAGCAAGTAACCCTTCTATGGTGTAATGGTTAGCACGTCGGATTTTGATTCCGGAGATATTGGTTCGATTCCTATTAGAAGGTTCATTCATTGAACATTCTTTCCTTCCATACTCAGTTTGAAGCTGGGATTTAAGGGTTGCGTTATCTTTTTGCCTTTTTGTCATGTTCCCATACTCAATTCGTATCCGTATGGGTTGAAATGGAGACTATTCTTCTAGTGAGTGTGAGGGCGTTTGATTGTTTGTTGATATACCTTGGATTGCGACTTTTGCCTTTCTCGTGGGAGTGCAGTTCCAATTGCTCGTTGAGGCAGTTGGCGGAAAATGGCGGAAATCCATATGCTGCGTTGTCTTCGTTGTTGTAAGGAACAAGGTTCTCTGTGTTTACTGTAGGAGGTACCTAGTAAACTCACGCCCCCAACAAGGCAAACTCGTGGCTCAGTGATCTGTAGCTTTCCAAAGAGAAGCAGGAGGGTATGAGGAGGGGATGAGGAGGGGTTGAGGAGGGGTTTAGGAGGGGTTGATGATGGTAGAGTTATCTATTATCAACCTTGATCGACTATAAAGCTGAATCGATTATCTTTGGGCAAAAAAGTTATAGTACATAACTGAAAATCCGCTCGAGTTGATAGGCCCCTACAACCCCCTTCCCCCGCAATTTCTTCTCTGTAATCTCTTGTCCTGTCTTCTCCTCGATGCATTCTGTTGAACTCACGGCTACGTAATTTCACTCTTTCGGAGAGGTGAGTTCACCTCTTACCTGAGTTTACGGTCTTTTCCCTTTTAATTTACATGTATATCGAATTTCATTTCTTTCGTCAAATTAATTTGAAATGGTACATCGTGTCATATGTTGCTTATTTCGCCGCTGTTTTCAGTACAATGCTCTTTTGTTTTCAGAACTGGTAGCCGTCTTGATTCAACAAGCCACTTCTTGAGCTCACAGCAATGAGTTTTAAAATTTGTGCCGCAGGATTACTTATTGCATTGCTTTGATTTTCACGTTCATTCAGCTTCGTATAAGAGTATCAGAATCGATTTAATCGGTCTCGCCTTTCGATATTTCCACAACATAACATGCAATGATCTTGCCTTGTGTTTGCATTATCTTCACAGACTTCGTACGTCAAATTCTGCAAAAAAGTAGGCCCGATCTCAAAAATCTTGTGCTACCAATTTTTGGATAGACAGTTTATTTCAATGTTCAATTTGCATGCGCCATATTATACAGGATTTTCGTGTATTCTTATACAGCTTCATCAAAGATATTCACCAATCATAACCTTCAATTGAGAAAGAGGTCGGCTTGATATTCGGTCCGTGTTGCGAGAGTGAGGGGTAGACGTTTGTAATCAGTTCTTGGTGGTGTCGTGTCGTACAAGACAGGGGATAATATGCATTCATCTTTTTCTGGATATGTGTAGCGATGATTTACTTGGTAAATTTCTGTTTTTATGTCTCTGCAGACCCCATGTACAGCTGCATGATAATGTAAGCAGGTAACTACCCTCTTTCAACGTCATGATACAATTGCTAATTTTAATTATTCATCTCATTATATTATTATATCACCCAAAGCTTTGAAGATAGTCTATAAGTCACTATGTATTTTCTGTCCCTTCATCGGGCTCTTTCGTATTCTTTTCTGGTATCATGTAAAGTGTTATCCGCCCCATCTACCAGTATCGTCATGATCAACCAGCCATTAAGGCGTTTCCCCAGTGATAAATACTTTGCTCATGAATCAAATGTATGTGGAGCATACTATTCCAAGCCAGATCCAACAACCTTATTCTATTGTGTTTATCTATGATCAGGGGATGGCCGGTACAATGTGTCCCATTTTATCCCTTTTCACGCTGTCTTCCGCAAGCAGTTTCTCAATGTCGTAGGTGTGTATAAAAATCTAAAATGCAATAGAACTGGCTCAATAAACCCGATGGCTCACCTGCATGGGCAACATATTTTCTATCCCACGGCTACGAAATATATATCCTGGACCAAACGGCGAGAGATAGAAGTGCATGGAATCCCAGTGATAATTCAATTTTGCAGGCTTATTCTGCGGAATGAATTATGCAATGGTTTACGGCTATGGGGGGGTATGAATTGTGGCCTCAAGCGAAGCTATACATCGAATGGCGTGGTGTAGGTTTGATTTAATTCTAATTTTAATTGCATTTCCATTTCTCGTTTTAGCGAGTATTGTATACCTCCAAAACGAAACATTGATCTAGTCTCCCTCTATGTTACAGTAGAATATCTCAATCGGCGACCCTATCTTCGATGCCCTGTACGCTTCAAATGTCCAATTCCGATTCAATACCATCATCCAAGAAACCAATATGCAAAAACAGGAGCGACACTTCTGGAAAAATCGGGTCCGGCGATTCTATTAAGCTATTTACAAGGCGGTCTTGTGTTATGGGTTATCGTAAATGCAGTTTTGGAAATTTGGAATTGGAAAAGCTATCGTACCGATAGAATTCAACGGTCCTCCCTTCCAAGATGTACTCTTCTCGCTGATGATAACGGGGGGGTTTACGAGACGAGATCGTATGGGATCATATCATGGATATTCCTCTGGCGCATGAATCGGAATTGGGGTGGGGGTAGGAGTGAGTATGGAGAATGTCTTGTCTGGTCTATAAATGAGGAGGTAGATGAGGGGGGGTCAAGCGAGTGCTGGATGCAGGTTGAACCGGTGAAACAGCTTAAGAAGCTTAGAGGGGTTAAAGTGTTGGTGGAGACGGG
>NGKG01000022.1:506614-522378 GCA_002162505.1 Myriosclerotinia scirpicola | reverse complement strand
GCGGGATATGTGGGAATGGGTATGTGCTGTTTATGGAGGGGAATGGTGATGAGATTTCGAGAGCATTGATTAGTCACGACTGGATCGAGGAGAATGCTGAAGCAAAGATCATAACGAGGAGATGTTAAGTGGACGTGAAACCCGCGTGCTCAGGTGCCACGAGAGGAATTGGTATGGATTGTTGTGATTGAATATCCTAAGTGTCTTCTTTTGTTTCAATCCAGGGTTTTCGCGGCTGGTGTCAACAAAGCCGAGCTTTTCACTGAGTGGAAGCTCATCCAGTGTTTCGTCTCCTTGGATCAAACTCTTTCACCAACGAAAGTGTATTCGGGCTATGGGTTGGTTTCCTCGGAGGAGACTCTTATTTTGAATGTATGTAATCACGCATAGAAGGAAGGTACGGCTAAAGTACAGTGGTATGGAGTCTTTTTGAGGTTCTTTGGTGATTTTTCGACAAATCCTCCTTCATCTTCTTCAATACTCGCTGGAAACTTTTGAGTAGCTTCAATTTCTACGGAGGGAGTAGTGACCCACCGGCCCCAGTTTTCTCCATCGCTTATGGAAAAATTGATTGGACAGCAGGTGCTTGTATCTTACCCGATATTTAGCCGTTTTTTTCTTTCTTGATTTTTTTTAGGCTTTTCCATCTTTACTTTCTGTTCTGCAATTGGAAATTTTTAAAACACTACAAATTTTTCAATTCTGGTTTTTAAGTTCGAAACCCTCGTGTTGGACATGGACATTGTGGTCAACATTTCCGGAAGTCAGGAGTCTTCAAGTTGGAATTGTAACTCTCAAGTATTTCGGTACGGCTTTATTGCGAAAACGAAAACACGTGACGGATAGATATATACTAGGTAGATTCTAGAGAACATTGCCCCACATCGGTTTTCTTTTCTTTCCCTCGACTACTGCGAAGATTTTTTTTAGATTTCCCACACTCAAGTTAATTGACGAAAATTTTATTAATTTAGGTTCGACTCTTCCATGTCTTCGATTGATTACCGGTATTCTTTCGATAGCTCTTTGCGGACCAATTCAAGTGATTGCATTAATCGCATCACTTATGAAGTTTTCCTTACACCCGGTGAACATCTCGATTCTCTTGAGGAGGCTGGCCATGAAGATCGGGCTCCGTACCTAGCTTCATGAGATAGGGTTCGGATTCGGAGTTTGTATGGAAATGGTATAACTTCTTTGAATCGCTATAAAGTTAAAGGCCACATACATCTCAACACTCTCATCACGACGCCACGCAGCTCAAAACCTGTTTTATTATGTGAAATGAATCACTATTACCATTACCAACTTCCAAGTATCTATGAGTCGAATGATCAAATATTATTGCGCTGTCGAAAGTCTATATGTTAAAGCTTTACCAACTATGCCACTGCCACTGGTAGACCGCAGGATAGGAGCTTGCAACTCACTCCGGAACTCCGGTGCTCTCAAATCTGTCAGCGAATGATTCGCATTATCAAATCAGTGTTGTTATCAGCCACTAAAAGAGGCTATAGACTTTGACTTTATGATAAGTCCTTGCCAAGACAGCTGGAAAAAATTAGATGAATACTACCGATTTACACTACTATTATCCCACACTCTCGACAACCCACAAACATCTTGGGCCATATGCTGAAGTCACTGTACAGTGTCTTGGAGTTTTGTTATACAATCAGGATAGCAGACTGGCTTCTGATGCCTTGAACATATATCATCTTTTCTTTATGAGATGTTCATATGGATCATGTAGGCAACGGGAGAACATTCAACCGTAAGAAAGTATATAAAAATTAACGTTTTATATGTGAACTTTCCTTCTTCACTTGGGTTGTTAGCTTTAGTAAGCTAGTTCTTGCTTCGCTAGGTATATCCTAACTCGAATGCAAATCGAGATCTTTTTTCACGCCTATTATTTTACTTATCTTAAATTTGATACTTCGATCCGTCTGTTGCATTTTTCATAGGGCATATAAAACTATCGATCTCACTCGCCCAAGTAGGGATGGATGTGTGGTTTTGGTAGCCAATCAAGTTCAACATTATATACATTTTCTACTCTCCCCCCTCTAAGCAAAAGTTATTCGGTGGGGTTTATCCACTGATATGCATTTTATAAGACGTTGGGTGGTTGGGCCAATAGAATCCAATAGAGCATATTATCTATTGGCCTATACGTCATCGCCGACGGCAAAAACTATGAATATATACTATATAAAAACCCTAGTTGGGAAAGCAGTAAGCTCTCACAAAGAATACGTAAGTCATTACTACTATATCATTAATATAGACCAAGTCTATCAAATAACCTTTGCTTAGGGGGGTGGGGGGCGAGTATAAGAGTATGTTCTTCGGTTTGTAAACTTAATCTTTTTATAAAGTTTTCTGCTGGGCAACTCATCAATGCCATATTAGTTCGCCTGAAAGTATTTCCACGGCGATTTTTTTTCAATCGTCTGTAATGATTACTATTGGTCCAGCTATTTGTATATCAAACCTTTTCCTTGGTAATTCTTAAAATCATACTTTGCAAATACCTTAACCGTTAAATCATGAGCCCTTTCATGACATTTGACACGAATTTTTTTCATCACAAGGTTCAGAATAAACTTCAAATTACTCCGAGGCTCACCCATCACCGGCGCCTATGATAGTATATGATATTACTCACATCAATACTTTCAGGAGTGCTTGTTGGGCATCTCAAAATATACAGTTCACAGCTTCCTTGCTCCAGACTGTTATGATGCTGAAAAGTCTTCGGGCTCGCCAATCATGAATCTTTCTGGAAAATTTGTTGCTCGTCTTAAATAATACAGTTTCGATGTCCGTTGGATATCCGATTTCACCTGCGGCCTGGTGGGATGTGATTTTTGATACCTATAGCACTGGATCATGTTATATATACCGAAAGATATAGCTTCGCGCTAATTGATAATCTAGGATATCCATGGATCTGATAGTTCAGATTAGCAGGTTAAACTCAAAGGTTCAATGTTCAAAAACTTGAATGTTGGACAGCAAGTCCGGACTATTGGACACACCGTTATAATCTACTACTTTCTCGATCTGAAGATCCCGAAGGACCATCGTCTAGTAGATTGCCGCCTCTTGTCGCTAATGCTTTACCGAACGCCCCGCAGTATAACGTATCATCACTCCATATCCGGCAGCAGATGATTCATACATGCTGTCCGAAGGAATTCATGTTGCACATCTCAGAGTGTTCTATTTTGAGGGAGAAGAAGATTATTTCCTGTCATCTCAGTATGATCTCTAACTTCTCGTGGTTGTTGCATGTCTCGGAATCTGAGTTTCTTCTAGAGGAAATACAGATTCATTCCGGCCCTGTGCTGGTTTCTTGATGTCGAATCATGGAGGATCTTGATGTCTTTGTTGCATATCTAGGAAATGCACTTTTGGAAGTTGGAAGTCTTCACGTCACCATCATGGTATAGATCATCGATCCTAGGTCCTTCTCGGCTCTCTTGAGTCTTTAATGCACATCTGAAAAATACAGTTCGAGGAGTCTTCATATCATCTCATTATTACAGGTCAGGATACAAGTCTATCTCAGCTAGCTTGCCTCATAAGAAACTTTATATACGATCCTTTACATATTTCCAAATATACTTTTTGTGATAATAGGTCAACCCGGTTTAGCTTTTTGCCTGGCAAACTTAATATACTTATAGGTTCTTGAAGAGGGTCTCGAATATCTATAGTGGCATATCTCAAAACTATGTCCTGAGTAAACCTGGTTTAGGTTTCTAGGCATAAGAATATGATGCATTATACCTGGCTCTGTTGCACATCTATAAAATACACGTTTGCGATGGCCTCCTCCTAAGCCTCGATTTGGGATGGTGTATTCGACTCTTGGGATCTTGGAATCTTTGTTGCAGACCTCAAAAACGAGTTGTGTGTGGATGCTTTGAGCTAATATGGTTTAGATGCGGGGATGTACAGGATGTACCGCGTGGGAAGTTGGTGTGTTGCATATCTGCGAAATATACTTTTGGGATGGGCTCGTTGTCTATCTTGGTTGGGTGTGGGTTCTTTGGTGTTTTGCTCTTTGTTGCATATTGCACTGGAAGTGTATAATATACATTTATTCTAACTCAGTATAGGATCTCTGGCTTCCACACTTTGTTGCATGCCTCACTGAAAGCATATTCCAGGTCAACCAGATTTATCATTTATTTCACACGTTTAAGAGATTCAAAGAATTTCAAAACTTGGTTAATAGCTGTGTTGTTCTGTCATATCGGAGAATACACCTTTGGGATTAATCTTTACTCTGACTCAAGCCAGTCTATATCCAGCTCTCAGTTCCTGTTGCATATCTCACCAAAAGCATTCCTCTGGTGAGCAGATTTATATTTCAGGCCGAATCGATTCAAATTATTATTCGGGGTTTCCTCTTACTCTATCTCGACTCAGTATAGGCTCGCCGGCTATACCTCATTGTTGCATCACTCAGTCACTCAACCTTGAGCCGACGGTTTGGGCTCCTCCGCCTAACAAATAGAAAGTGTTCTAATACTATTGTTGCACATCTACAAACGTGGTCTCATACCTCGGGTTATATTGGATAATCACATGATTGCTACCCGCTGGTAACCGAATACAGGGCAGGTTTTAAGAGTAAATACCTTGTAAAACCCTAAACCCCCATTGGGGGGCGAGCACGCTCGCAAGTTGTTTCGGAGCGAGTTGCTTAACAAAGGAATAATTATCACGTGATTATGTGATCTACACACAAATGAATTCCTAGGTTATAAGAATACAACACATGACCTACCTAGTACCTAGTTCACGCTATACAAAAGTTACGGAGAATCCGACGCCTTATGTTTTCTACGCTGCGCTCCGAAACACATGGGGTAAATTTGCCACGCTAAGAGGTCAAATACCGCGGGTGGGGTAGGGCTAATATTTAGCTCCTTGCTAATTTTCATTTGCCATCAGTAACTAGTCCACAACTAGTGCCGGTTTTTCCAAATTAGTGTCGTTAGTTGCCAACTATTAGCTAGTCATGTTCAGGTAATATCATAAGGCCAAACTAAAATGCGAATCCGCCCTGTTTGTTGCATATCGCACTATGTGGTCATGATGGGTTTTGTTGTCACCAGAATCATAATCTATCAACGACGTTGTTGCATCTAAATCTACCGTAATGGGTAGCTCGAGACTCCGTCGTTCAAAGTATAGGGATTTTCTTGGATAACTAGGCTCTTTCCATCATAGCTTTATATAGCATATCTCATATCGCAATGCCCATCGCCCATGGCCCTTTAATCTCGGGGGCTCCGAAGACCATCTCATCTATGATCTGCAGAAGCTATGTGGGTGAATATAGATGTGTTATTAGTATAGATCGAGTATATATAGTAGAATAGAGTGATCCCTTACGCCCGATGAGGGGTGTGTGATTTATTAGTAATAGCCAATCAAGTTCGAGTTTAACCTTAATTTTTGATGTCATTTGACATTTTCAGGTTGTCTTTGTTGCACATCTGAATGTAGGGCATGCAAATGCCACGAGAACTATATCAATAGCTCAATGGCAGTGTTGTGGGATATTCACCCTGTTGCATATCTGCATTTGTCGTTCCTGAATCCTGTTTTCTCAAGTGGGATTTCGTCAACAAATCGGGCTCATATATCTTCATGTAGAGCTCCTGTTGCACATCTTCATTTCGAGCATGCAAGTGCCACGAGAACCATATCAATAGCTCGAAGGCAGTGTTGTGGGATATTCACTTTGTTGCATATCTGCATTTTCCGTCCTTGAATCCTGTTTTCTCAAGTGGGAACTTATCAACAAATCGGGCTCATATATCTTCACGAAGAGCTCCTGTTGCATATCTCCATCTCGAAACTTGGTATTCAGAGTTTCCTGGGCTAGCACTAATGGGGGAGTAGAGAAGGCATGGGATATTACTTTGTTGCAGATCTACATTTGCCGTTCCTGAACCTTTCAGTTCTAAATGTGATTGATTGAACAGATCAGGTCCATTAGAGGTCTTGAGCTAGGAAACGAGCTACTATCTCTTTTGGAATAAAGGGTCTGCTATTAGAAATATTAACAAGGGTCTTTCGAAACTTATCGGTTTTAGCCTAATCGGGATTGTACTTTTTCTACTTCCAAGATCCATGGATATCAATGTTACAAACGTAACTGCTACAATAATAATTAGGTTCCTTATTCGATTTTCTAATTATTGTAGTTAGTTTTTAGTTTGGATGGAAATAAAATACTTTAAAATACAGTCAGACCCGGTTATACCGGATCGAAAAATCTGACCAATAAGATCCGGTATAAGCGGGTTTCCGGTATAAGCGGGTCAGGCAACAAGGCATTAGCCAAATTTATATGGTCAAACTTAAAACTTCAGCCTCAATCCAGCCCCAATCCAGCCACTTTTTATAAAATCATCATGTGATTCGACAACGCTTGGACCTATTACCACCAATTTTTATACCGGATTGGCTGATTTTTGTTCGGTATTCCGATATAGCCTTAAAATCCGGTATATTCATATAAATTTTAGTGGTGTAGAAAATCTTTCCGGTATAGGCGGGTTTCCGGTATAAAAGTGTCCGGTATAAACGGGTCTGACTGTACAGATGAACTCGCTTATACCGGACACTTTTCATACCGGAAACTCGCTTAAGATTCTTTGCATCATTTAAATTTATATAAATATACCGGATTTTGAATTTATATCGGAATACCGAACTAAACTCAATCAATCCGTATAAAAATTAGTGGTAACGGGTTCAAGCGTTGTCGAATCACATGATGATTTTACAAAATGTGGCTAAATAAAAGCTGAAATTTTAAAGTTTAATTATATAAATTTGACCAATGCCTTGTTGCCTGACTCGTCTATACCGAAAACCCGGATCTTATTAGTTAGATTTTTCGATCCGGTATAAGCGGGTTCATCTGTAGTTCAAAAGTTTAAAATTCGCTTATATTTGAGCAAGGTTTTAAAATGCACTACGCTCAAACTAGATTATTCTAGTTATTCATATATCTTTCTGTATCTTAGTCATTAGAGATAGTTAGCTTGTTTCTTAGGACCTCTATTAGCTTCGACGTAAAGCTTTTGTTGCACATCTTCATATCAATAGATGAAAATTAGCACCGGAAACCATTTGAACTAGCTTCAATAGTGCAGTAGGGATTCAGGAATGCTATGGGATATTGTTCTTGTTGCTTATCTGAATTCAGGGCACACAAATCCCTCGTGGAACGAGATCATCCACCCAGTGGGAACTATGAGATGTTCTTTTTGTCGCATATCTAGATTCATGTGACGGACATATGATTCATGAATCCCTCGTGGATTAGCGTTAAATTAATCAAAAAGTCATCTGACATTTCATTTGTTGCAGGTCTGAATTTGGGAACGGTCCGAAGCCTGGAACTATATCAACAGTGGAGCGTAGATGTTCCTTTTGTTGCATCTCTAAGAATTCTCTCATCTATTCTATTGCATGTCTGATAGTTTCTTCATCTTCTGTGTTGCATATCTGAGCATTTTGTTGATTCTATTCCACGTGTGAAAATGAAGATTTGGTGGACTTTACTACCGTCTTCTTTTAGCAAATTGGGTTACGCTAAACAGAGATTCTTAACTTAAGGTTATTTTAGTACTGAATTTTCTCTAGTATTTGTAAAGCTCAACTACCAAAAGTGAAAGCTTTTACAGGTATCTAATTGAACAAGCAAATCAAATCAACTCCGGATATTCTCAAAACCCTAACCTATATAACATTAAAATAAAGTAACCCTGCTTAGCGTAACCCAATTTGCCAAAAGAAGACGGTATTACCGTTGTTGTTGAACCAAGTGGTTCTCTTGCTTATTGTTTTTTCTGTTGCGGATCTGAATTTAGGAAATGCTCTAGACATGCTGTAGACACGCTGTAGACACGCTCAAAGCAGGAGAGCTCTCGGCACTATACCAACGAACTAATGCTAAAGTCATGTGATGTGATGTGATACCTACTTCCCTTGTTGCAACTCTCAACAAGCTATGAGACATTCCTGCTCGATGTTGCTCCGTGTTGATGACACCACTCAAGACGATTGACGTCAAATTAGTTCCGGATTAGTAACCAATATATTGAGCTAGTGGTGTGGGGCATTCTAGCTAGCCATAGTCGGTTAGCTTCGATGTATTGCGATCTGTTCTTTGATACACTATATTAGTTGATACCGATCGTCGATATGTATGGTCAATTGACTACCTTAAACGTAATATTATAACAACATCGCCGAAAATTTCTTGGTATAGTTAAACCTAATTGGAAATTATTTTTATTGAGTCGACAATCATGGTACTAGTCTAGTTCAAGTATATCTAGTACGAATAAAACGATCCCACTCGCCTAAGTAGGCATGTGTGGTTTAGTGGTAGCCAATCAAACAACACGTTATCTTCAATTTCTACACCCCGAAAGGCAATAAATAGTGTGTCAAATATCATCCAAATTGTTGGAACTGGGCTGTGTATGTTAGGTGTATAGCTAATATGCTACGGAAAACCCTGTTTTTTATGACCTATGCTACTTATGGTAAAGTTCCTTAGCCCTACGCTAGCACAACTCGTTTGGAGCAAATATATACTATTTCTTGGTAGAGCGTAAACACCACATCCATCTCCTGGGTTATCCAAGCAATTCATTTGTACTAGAATGCTAAGTCAGATGATTGATGGGCAGGAAATCCAGACCAGGACTGATTCATTTATAGCATATCTCTCGATTAGGTTTGCTAGATTATACATGATGCAGTTATAGCAATTGGTCGTGATTTTAGTTGATATATCGTGGGAAGATCAGCGTGTAGTCTGAAGTCGGTTGCATATTTGAAAATCTAGATTAAGTATCTGTTGTTCCTGATGTACATTTGAGAATCTAGATTCAGTGTCTGTTGTTCCTGTTGCATGTCTGGGAATCGAGATGGAATTCCTGTTTTTTCTTGTTACATGCGTTGAGTACCAGGTTTCGGAAAATTATATCATTCTGTCAAACGAAGGCGTCATGTCACTGCACATGATTCGGAGTATTGAGCTGTGTGGTGCATAACTGAAAATAGCTCGATCGATTACATTGCACCGTTAGAACTAAGTAGTGGCAAGGAATTTAGGCAACAATAGTAGTACTCAGCCTGGAGTATGTTGCATATCTGTAAATCGATCGGGTAGACTGTTGAGATCGTTGAAATAAGTGAGTGGTAGTAGATTTGTATTGGCCTATCATTGGAAAAGCGATGCTACGATTTATTGTCTGTTGCATACCTGAAAATGGCTCGGATGTACTCTTTCAGTTCCATCACACGCTATGTGCTGGTAGTGGTCTTAGGCTGCCTATCATTGGGATAGTACTGCGTAGTCTAGTGTATGTTGCATATCTGAAAAAGGCACAAGTTGACAGTTAACTTTCGTTCAAACTGTCGGAGATCCTAAGTGGTAGTTGGTTTTAACTAAGAAACGATTAGAATAGTACAACTGTAGGCGGTATCCATCTGTCAGTTGTTGCATACCTGAGAAAATAGCTGGTAAACTATATTAACACCGTTAAGACGGAGGCTTCTTATTGATTTGTTTATGTTGCATTTCTCAAAACATAGGTTGCAAACTATATTGTGTCGGATGTCCATTAAGATTTAGTGATATTAGCTTTGGCTTGCATTAGCTTTGGAATAAGATAGTCTATTGTATTTTCTGAGAATATAGTTCGTAAATTATATTGTATTCGTTAAGATAGTAATAATATTTTCTTATTGATTTATTTATATTTATATTTAAAGATTTATTTACTTTATTATATATTTTAAGGAATTATACATTTAGATAATCAAAATAATAATAATTTATTTTATAATAATATTCCTTTAGAGGGATTGACTATATTAATATAAAATTATGAATTAAGATTCAATAAAGTACTAATACTAGGTAATATTAGCAACTGTGAAATTATACTCACCCGCGCCCCCTCACTTCCTCCATCTTACAATAGCTTTCCGCTTTTTACTCAAACATTCACTCGCTCATACTCTCACACTACCAAGCCTCCCATCCGATTCTACAACAAACGCGAAACCATTCATACAAAGCCCGTTCCTTCCCCCATCTATGCAAACCATAAGCAAAGACCAGTGGATTTGACACGTCAAGTCGTTCCGTCGATGCTTGGTTACCCTTCGATTATTTTCTTGTTGATTTTCTATTCTTCCCTCGAATCCCCAAAGTCAGTATTGTGCTTGTTACTTGACCTTCAGGTTTACCTTAATTGGATGTGTGAGCTTGAACATGAATGTGAAGTGGGAATTGATCAACAAAGGTTTAAATAGAGTTTCTATGATCCCAGATAAGATGTATGGTAAAAATATACGCACTGTCGATTGTATCAATGCAGATATGCTTTGGGATGAGTGCGTTGAAATAGGATGAGACGGGATGAAAAAAAGATCTTCGCGTCCAAGTTCCCCTCTCTACCAATTCCCTCGAGCGAATAAATCATGCCTTTCTCATTCCTCATTCACCATCTCTCATCGTAGTTCACTCCGACTTCAAACTCATCGAGGTTGAGTCTTAATTGTTTGAAGTTTTTGGAATACCAAATACTATTTTCTTAAATAAGATTCGGTTGGTGCGTACCTGTAGGAAATAGTGAATGTCTGGTGCCTCTTCTCCCCATTCTTTTTTCCCCTCCCCCAAAATCAATATTCACCTCTATCCATCCTCCTCCTTTGTCATGCACGAAATATTTACTCCAATTCCTTACCTTCAGCCCCCCAGTCCCACCTTCACATCAGCTTCGCTCCACCCATAACCATATAAAAGACCTCGGGAGATTTTTTTCTCTCCCAAACAATCCCATCATCGCGACTTCCAAACTGCCAATAGAGCGGTTGAAGGGCCATGTGCCTATCCTGCAGTTTTGGATACAAGTTTGAGGAGTAAGTTGAAGTTAACATTGGTCTACTGTACGTCAGGATTTGTCATTTGATGTAAATTGAGATCGGATGTATTATATCGCTGTCGATTTTATTTGTGAGTATGGATTGTACTATTGAGATAAGATGAGATGAGATGAAACGGGATAAGATCCCCCTTTTCCTTTCACCCTATCTGCTCCTTTGAACCGTCTCCTCAATTTCAATAGCCAACACCCATTCCATTCCCATAACCAACCTCTCCACATTCTTCCCTCCTATAAAGAGCCCGTCTAATTCTCTCCCATTCCCTCGAAAACCATTCGAAGCAGAGCCGACAACAGCGTTATATCAAGACTACAGTCTTGCGCACGATCTAATTGCCCCTTGACCTCTCAGAACTCTTACTTAAGACACAAGGTAAAGTGATTAGGCAGAACAATAGATATCCTCTGAAAACAATCAAAATGATTGCAACAACAATAAAAAGACGGTAATGAGCAAAGAATGAAACGAGAGTAACAATGACAACAGCAAATAGCGAAATGGCAACTAAACACCTCGAGTCATCCATAACACATCATTTTCGCTATCAGACTGCCCCCCGAATCTTTCCGCTCTACCACACCCACTCAAGCAGACTCACTACCTGCGGCTTAAATCTAACCTTCCATTCCCGCCTATCCTCCATTAGCCTCTTTTTCCGCGACCGAGTTGCTCCCAACTTCGAAGGTATGTTTGGTAATCCCCTCGCCTCATTCCATACCTTTTACACACATTAAATGGAAGAGATCATTTTCATGCATACTGTAATCAAGAGATGTTATTGAATGGCGCACGAAGTACCACCCTATGAAATATGGCCGATACATAGCGGTGGTGGTGAAACAGAGAGGTGTTTGAGTGAATTAGCCATTTCGTCTCGTATGTCCATCTATCATCTCATATTCCAAATCCCATATTGCATCTACCCCATCCCGCCAATCATACCCCATAACGCCGATTTCAATAGGAAAATTACACTGTTTATCATTCACTTGAACATCCAGCTTAATGTTCACCTACGATAATACTCACAAAAACTTATAGAATCTGAAGTTTACTTATAGAATCTGAAGTTGTTCGGATGAATCACTGTATCTTATTACGGTGAATAAACGAGCTTCTAACAAGTTTTGTTTCATACCTGCGAAAGGATGACCTGATAAAAGTATATACTGTCAGCTCGAAGATACAACATAGCCCAAGGTCCAGCTTGATATTCATTCCACTTCTAAACGGTCTAAAAGGTCAAGGCTAAATGAAAAGTGATACAATTCAAACATGACAGGACCAAAAAAAACCACTATACTATCATCTGAATATATTTGAAGAATTTTAATGTATAAATTAATGAATAGATGAAATTTTCTATCAACAGAATATAAGTGCAGAGACGAAACATCTCCTCCTCCCACATGTAGTTACTTTCTGCTCCCTTGACAATTCAACATCTCTAATTCTCCAAGTCTCTAGTTCTCGCCAATATCACCCAAACATATACCCTGATACAGAGGAACTACTAGGTATCTCCTACCAATCTCATGAGTATTTCAAATTTTAAAGGGCGTTCTTTTATATGATAACAAAAATTTAGTTTGGATAACTCTCCACTTGGATGTCTGTATATTCATGAAGTAAAAAGCAGAGATATACTGCACTCACCATCCCAACACCCCCAATCCCTCCCCAATTCTCTTGCTTTCATAATCCGGACCCATTAGTTCCTCAAACATAATATCACAAAGTGCAGTGAGAATAATATGAAGGTCGTTAAATTTTTCGATATTGCTTCTTCAACTTGACTGGCAACATTGATATCTCCATTCTCAAAGTTAACCAACCAAACCATAAACTCCTGATCCAAAACTCCATTTCCATTTCAATTCCTCTTCCCAAACTATCCCCAACCCCATAAACTCCCACCAAAAACAACAGCTTTGAATGCCCACCTCCATTCACCTACAAATCCCCCACTCCTAACATTCCCCTTAGCCCCCCCTCAACACCCCTCCACCAGCGTCCCCTCTCCTCCAAATCATCACCCACTCCCCCAGCAACCTCCTCCTTCCTCCTCTTCGCTTCTCTCGCCGCCGCCACACTTGTCGTCCTCTTTGCCTCTAGCGGCACTAACTCCGCATTCAATCTCTCAACCTCTTTGTTTTTCCTCGGGACAAGTACTTGCAATTGTTCTAGTTGCCTATCCAATTCCCTCCTTTCCTTTTCTTTCTCTTCAACTAATTCACGGGTTTTATCAAGACCTAATCGTAAATTTGGATGGCCTCCCTCCTCACCCGGACCTCCATTTTGCTCCTCCTTCAATTTTCGGATACTCTCTTCAAGCCCTTCGATTTTCTTAGGTAACTCCTCAAGTTGTTTGGTTTGCAATTGTATATGTTCATATTTCCTACATAACTCCCTTCCTCTCTTCTCCAATTCCTCAACTAGTTCCGCAACCTCGACTTTCTGTGCTTTAAGCGCGGATTTGGAGGTAAGTAAAGTAGCTTCTAAATCGATGTTTTCTTGGTGTTCGACTACCAAAGGGGGGTCGCCAACAATGGCTCGGATGAACTTTTCTTTTGTTACTTGTTCGAGGTATGAGAAGCGGAGTTTGGAGAAGAGTTCCTGGGTATAGAGTGTTAGTTTTGTGAGAGTTTGATAGTTTCATAGTTTGCATCTGAATGGACAAATACATCTATGATTGAGCGGAAGAAAGGGAAGTAGTTACTTTATAATGCGCCAAATCAGCTTCTAAACTAGTAGGAGAGGGATTCTCGAGAGAGCCTGCGGCAGATCCATTAGATGTACGATCACCCGGTTTCAAGGGCGCAGAAACTGGCTCGCTCAATTTTATTATACTGAGTTCGTGGGATTTTTGAAGTTTGTGGAGGGTAGTGAGTGTGCTTTGTGGTGATTGCGCCATATTGTATAAGAGCGTGGATTTGTTTAGGATAGGAAATGTGGTGCTATTATGAGACTTATAGAATCGCAAGGTATCCAGGGAAGTATCGAGACTGTTTAGAATATTGTAGAAATAATATCTTCGCCGATTGATGCGTCTACAGTCGCAGATTTTGAAATTGGGGTTCAAGACGCATTGCATTGTTTACTTTAATTATTCTGCCGGGCGGTGATCATTTTATATAAACCCACACCTTATGATTTATTCAACTACCATTATCTAGCGCTAGCCGCTAACAAATATTCTATTTTATCGGACCAGGGAGTTTATATATCATATCTTTGAAAATACCATAGCAACTGCAAGACTCCCATCTGATTTCACTACCCATTCACGTTACATTTGTTTCTCAAATTCACCATAGATTCTACCCGTTTCTCATTATTTGGTATCTCATGACTTTTGTTTCAGATCTTGACTCTCAATATTGTGAGAATATAAATCAATCCTCATTATCCACTTCATTCACATCATCTATCTTACAGCCTTGCATCACAATCCCAATTCATCACCATCATGGCAAATGATACCTATCTAACCGACGACTATGTCGCAGATCTCCTAGCTAAAGACGCAAAAGCTAGTTCTATCAAATACTCCTCCATGGGTCTCGAAGCATACGCCAAAGAATCCAAACCACCAGCTAATAAACCGAAACCCAATACACGTTTCCTGCGGAATATCATAAGAGATACGGATAGTCATAATAGCGCATTATTAGCCAAAGAAGCAGCAGAGGCGCGAGCTAGATTGGAGAGTTTACAGAATGGGGGGAGACAAAGGAAGGTTGCGCCGGTAGATATTAGGAGGAGGCAGTTGGGGGATATTAAGGCGATTTTGGGGGGACCGGTGAAGAGAAAACGGGAGGATTCTGGTAAAGGGAGCGAGAGGAAAGGAGATATATTACGTTTGGGAGAGAGGATGGGGGAGGAGAAGACCAAAATACGGAAATTGAGAGATGAGGAAGATAATGATCGTCGAAGTCACAGAAAAGACATAGATATTTCTGCGGAATTAATAGGCCATCGAAGGAGGGAATCAAGGCGTACAGAAGACCGAGGAAAAGATGAAGAACATGATGGCGATAAACGAAGATCTAAGGACCGGAGGAAACACCGGGACGATGATTCAGGAGAAGATGATCATAAAACCCAGCGAAGAGAACACAGAAGAAGACGAAGTACTCCAGGAGATAGGGAGCGCACCAAGGATGAGAAGAGGAGACATAGGGAAAGATCACGTTCACCGAGAGAACATCGAAGTAAAGAATCAGGATATAGGGAAAGGGACGGATCACCCCCGCGCAGACGAAAACGCTCCATATCCTCAGCTTCAGAAGACGAAAGAAAATCCACCAATCGACCACGCAAACACTCATCATCACGCACCAAACGACACCCAGAAGCAGAACCAGAACAAACATCCGATTCCGACCCGTTAGATTCCATAATCGGCCCTCGCCCCGCCAACGAAAAACAACCCCTTCGTATTCGTGGTCGAGGCGCTGCATCCCTCGGATCTACATCCGCAATGGATTCCCGTTTCCACGCCGACTACGATCCCAAAAGCGACGTACAACTCTCACCCCAAGAAGAAGAAAAGGAAGATTGGGACCAAGCGCTCGAAGCATTACGCGATCGACAAAAGTGGCAAGCGCAGGGAGCGAATCGATTAAGGGATGCAGGGTTTTCGGAAGAGGAGGTTAAAAAGTGGGAAAGGGGTGGGGAGAAGAGGGAAGAAGATGTTAAGTGGGGAGGAAAGGGGGAGGGTAGGGAGTGGGATAGGGGGAAGGTTGTTAGGGGGG
>NGKG01000022.1:493015-506514 GCA_002162505.1 Myriosclerotinia scirpicola | reverse complement strand
TAGGGGATAGAAGGAGGAGTTGTGGGGGTGAGATAGGGGATAGGAGAATGAAATGAATGGATAGGAATTTCAGGGGGCTGAAGTAGAGCAGAGCGATTTAGTGGATATGTTTGGATTTGCTCATCACAACTTCAACTCGTTGGCTAGATATAAGTCGTGGTCATGTTACATGTATGAATGGAATAGCAAATGCATCGTTTTGGAAAGGGTGGATGGGATAAGATGGATGCCCAGGTGGTATAGGATAGGATGGGATGGATACCTCGATGGATACCTGGATATCTGGATACCTGGATACCTGGATACCTAGATACCTGGATACCTGGATACCTGGATATCTGGATACCTAGATATCTGGATACCTACCTAGAAAATAAACATAAAATATACCTAGTACTCTACCTACCTACCTACCTACCTACCTACCTAATAACCAATAGTAGTATTCCAAAAAGTCACAAATTAAATAACCTCAAAGCTTCCAGGATATAATTAATACCGACCCATATAATATACCTATTACCTACCTTGTATATAAGAGGCATAGGTCTTAAAGTTGATTTATTCGATAATTATAGATATAAGACATTCTTAGTCTAATCGAATCGTCGCCATTTTTGTATCGTGCTAGGTACATATAGGTAGATAAAAGTTGAACTCGATTATATTTGTTTATTTGTTTGATACTACTGGGGGTATATACTGCCTGCCATCTAACTCATTGATATCCATTTCCTCCATTTCCTCCTCTTCTCCTCTTCTCCTCTTCTAGACCTCCTCCTCTCTTCCTCTTCTCCTCTTCTCCTCTTCTCCTCTTCTCCTCTTCTAGACCTCCTCCTCTCTTCCTCCTCCTCTTCTACTTCCACTTTCTACCATATCTCCTCATCATTAAAAATAACCCAATTCATTAAAATTATACCTAAAGTTCCCACTCCTTCTACCAAAGATATCCAAGTTCCCCATCAAATATCCCCCTCCAAATATCATGTCATCTAAAGAAGTCGACGAAAAATAAAGAAAGAAAAAAAGAACCATATAAACACAAGAACGCCATCTAAACCATCTAAACCCCCGAATCCTCCTGAATAATAGCATTATTATTCCACTTATCACACGTACCCTGTAAACTCGTCGCATCCACGATGCCCGGAATCTCACTCGCCCGCTCCAAAAATTGCAACGCAAATCCTTGGCTAGTATGCCATCCAATATGACAATGAGCCAACCACGCACCGGGATTATCCGTTTCAAATGCCAAGACTAGGTATCCTCCTGCGGGTAAGAGAGCTACGTCTCTGCGAGGAGGATTGATGAGATTGTATGTAGAGGTTGCGGTGGTAGCATCGTAGGGGGTGTACTGTTGGGAGATGACGAAGAAATCGTGGCCGTGGAGATGGATGGGATGGGGGACTGGGATGGGGGAGTGGATGATTAGGTAAACCCATTCATTTGCCTTGGGGAGTTCGATGAGGTTGTTTGCGGTGGTGAAGGTAGTAACGTTCTTTTCGACCATGAGGAGAGTTGGGTCTTCCCACTCGGTTACAAAGGTGGAATTGTTGAGGTACCATCTGAAGAGTTTGTTGGAGTTTTGAGCAACGGTGACGGCTTCCTCGGCATTAAGAGAAGAGGCGGATACGGATTTGGTGACGTAGGGGACCAGTGACGAGGGCGATTCGTCGATACATTCATCGGTGAAGGCATAGCCGGTAGTCGTAGGAAGGGCGGTTGAACTTCCATAGCGAAGGACACCTCTAATATTATTGGGGTTATTATTCTCAGAGCAGGAAGCTTGAGGAATTGCGCGAATCCAGAAGTCAGAGGCAATGGCAGCTTGGTTTGCGGTTACGACTACGTCATAGCGCTGACCTGGTAACCATTATGTTAGCAGGGGGTTTTGGATGACGAGTAGGGAGGAATAATTACCAATAGCAATGTTGAGAACATTAGTTGTGTAAGGTACGATAGGTACAAGATCATTCGACATAACAGTTAAAGTGTGATTATCGATAGAGAACTTAAATTGAGTATCAATACCAATATTCACAAGACGGAATCTGTATGATTTGCCTGATGTGACACTAGTTGAAAAACGTGAACCAGTTTGGTTACTAGCACCATCTGCTCCGAAAACATTGGTACCATTGATAAGACCAGTGTCCATGGTTGGTGCACCAGAAGTTTGAGCAATTATATATTGTTCATCAACAGTAGTGTGTCCCCAATCACTAAGGAAAAGCGTTCCCTTATCCTCATCATAGTTAGCTGTAGAAGGACCATTAATAATGATACCACCTGCCACACCCTCCCATGCTTGAAGTCCAACGTGGGAATGATACCATGATGAACCATATTGGGTAGCTCTCCATCTGTAAGTATAAGTAGTTCCATATGCGATGGGGCATTGGGTAAGTGATGGAACACCGTCATTTTGATTGGTGTAGTTTTGACGCATACCATGGAAATGGATAGTTGAGCCATTGACAGAGAGATTGTTTGTCACATGCACCACAACATTATCACCCCAATCAGCAATGATGGTTGGACCTGGGATACTTCCATTGATTGTTTGAACGTATCTTGCAAATCCATCAGGTGAAGCAGTTCCTTCTTCGACATTGAGCCAGTACTAAAATAGGGGATTAGAGATATTCAATAGCTACGTCTTGAATACGTTCTTACCTCGCGAGTGACGCCAGTATTTGGTACCTCATTATAGTAATCAGTGCTGGTAGAGTATTCACACCACTTTGATCTATCTGCGGCAGTATTACCTGCACATGGAGTTCCTACTGCTAAAGCTGAGCTTGCGGTTTTGCTGGTTGAGGATGAAACTGATGCAGAAGACTTGGATGCAGAAGATGCTTGGCTAGTAACCGAAGAAGATTTGCCAGTTGTAGAACTTGGTTTTGCAGTTGAAGAAGGAGTAATTGCCGTTATGGATCCTGAATTGACGCCTGAGGTGGTTTTAACCGACGACGTCGAACTGATAGTAACGCTCGTGGTCAGAATGGGAGGAAGTGAAGTGGTCGTAGACATCAAACTTTGGAGTGAACTCCATTTAGATTGAGCTACAGATTGAAGAGAAGAGACGGATGCTTTTATCGCAGCACTGGAAGTTGATTTGGCGGGTGTCGAACACTTGTTTGATGTTACGGTATTCGTGTTGCCTTTGGTAAGGATCGAGGGTATAGTAGAAACTGTTGTGCTGAGCAGGCACTCGACTTGATTGAAAATTTTAAGAATATCGGCTTGGAGAGCAGCAATTGGATTATACAGTCCGAAAAGAGGGACTGCCTGAACTTGGAAAAATGAAAGGCACACGGCCAAAAGAATGTGAAAACGCATGATGAAATCCTCTATCCAATTATTTGAAACTGGACGTTGAAAAGTGTAAAGGTAAACGAATGTTGAGCTCCTCGAGTGAGAGATGCTACAGTAAAAGAAAAGCGAATGTAGAAGTGAAAGAAAAACAATGACTTGTGATGGACTGTAAAGAATGCGGTTGTACCAGTGGGGAAAGAATCTTCCTTAAGAAGAATTTTGCAGCAACGAATATCAACAAGTAGAACCGAGCAAGATGAACGGACTATTTTAGGAATATATCGATGCTATACAGTCAAAGTCCTTTGACTCCGAGCACCCGAGTTCATTCATCCCTCGATATGGTATTAATACTAAGCTCACAGAGACTCGGGACATAAGATCTTAGTGTAATCCACCACATGTATCTCCACAATGGTAGGCTTCAAGTTAGCACTAGACTAGCACTAGCTTAGCATTACACACGTGTTAAAAAGGATCTTAGTGTTTCACATCATCATGATATTGATCTGAAATAGTATTGGGACGAACATACATCTGACAAGTTCAGTAGTCAATAATGAATGCCCCCAGCCGCATTGGGGGGTCAGGCAGAGACGTGTTGGGAAAACACCAAGATGGGATAGCAGCCTTGGAAAGCTTACGACATGACCTTGAAAAGGATGGCTGCATCTGAATCTGTACTGTGCCAAGAGTGTTGAAGATACATGCTGTCCGTGCAACCATGCTCCATTTTCAGATGTTAAACAAGGACGGGTAGTTGAGATAATTCGGAATCCTAAGGGTCGTTTTGGGACCTGACTAGGCGTTTTTGTACACTTAACTTGGACGGGTAACTTACATTCTGGGTCGAATGATAGAAGAGCTGTGAAAGTTTTCATTTCCCTTTTGGTTTATCGTACGATGAAAAGACTCGGATTCAGGTGGCATTCATGTGCATGTCTCGTTGCGCGTAATAATTAATTGTGGGCCTAAAGGTCCACTTACGCTTTTATTGAGTTGAAACTTATACTTCAGTAGGCGAATATGATTTTATGTTGGAATACGACTTTACGCTTCAATTTTTCAAAAATAAAGTTATTTTTAGATTTTGAATACTATAGTATAGCTATACTAATTTATAATATATAAAATTGTAAAGCTTTTTTTTACAAATCTAATAATATAATTTTTATTATTATATAATATTTGATTTAAAAGTTATTAATAATATAATATTATAGATTTTGATAAGTTTTAATTCAAATGTAAAACAAAATTTTATACTTTTTTAATGTTTTTTAACAATACTTTTCAAAATATATATTGTATTATAATAAAAATTATATTATTAGATTTACAAAGAAAATCTTTACAATTTTATATATTAAAAAGTATTGTAGTTTTAATATAGCTTTCAAAATATAAGAATAGTTTCATTTTTCATCAAATTTCAAGCATTCAGGCAACTATTTTGATGAAAATCAAGCAAAAATCGATATTTCAAAGCTGTATAGAAGTATTAATATTAAAGGTTAAAATTTCAAAATTTGTGATATTATTAATTAAGCTATAAAGAATTATTATTTGAAAAAAAAAATTAATAATTCCTACTATAGCGTTCAAAATCTAGGAATAGCTTCAATTTTTCGAAATCTCGATGTAAAGTCGTATTCCGATGTAAAGTCGTATTCGCCTATTGAAGCGTGAGTTTCAACTCAATAAGACAGCGGAAGTGGACCCCTAAGCCCACAATTAGTATTGTACCAAATTACCAGTACGAGTGGTACTGCACCTCAATTTCTCTATTCAACTGTTGACATGCACCTCTTTTCATCTAACCGTCCCTAACATGTTGTACATGGGAGATTTCTGTACGCACCGAGTACAAAGTATTATGTCAAAAAGAGATGATTATAACAATAAAAGAATGTACTACTGACTATGGATGTGAGTAGTTGAACTCAAATGCATAAATATCAAAGTCTTCTCCATCTGACATGCAGTAGCGGAAGATCTGTAGATTATTAGACGACGATCAATCATGACTACCAGGTAATTTCACGAATGAGAAGAGGTGTAAAGCGTCTAAGCTTTGAAAAGGAAAAAGGAACGAAAGGAAAGGATCCGAGAAAATGTGGGTGAAGAGAAAAGGTTTGAAACATTGGGTGGTGGTCTGAACGGGAAAGGACGGGTCACTGAGTTGTACGTCCGTAAACTCATACACACACGTGGTACATTCACCCCACGTGATCTTAACTATTATATTGTTTAATATTTATTACCTACCTCCATCATGTAGGTAGGTAGTAGCAGTCAAGTTTCAGATCAGAGTGAACCTTACCATCTATTGTTCCGAAAAATCCTCCAGCTCTCTTCCAAGGTTTCGTCCGATACCCAATTCAGATTGTTCAGATTGTTCAAAAGTAACATCACATCAAATCTAGTCTAGCTACCATGTATTTTGCCTTCTCGCCCCTCTCCACTCTCCGATGGCTTGGACAGTTGGACTATCGGAAAATTCCCTCCTTAGTCACCTAAACTCCTCAAGTTAAGACTTTGCACACTCCTCAAAGAAGTTTCTTTCCGTCCGTGCAACTCATCTCACACCTCAGACCTCGTATAATCGTAATCGCGTTCTTGGAAAAGGGGTCATTCCACAAGCGGAACATCCCCTCACATCCATCTCGGTCGCGTACGCCTGCGCGCTTTCAATATCAAGCCTAACGAACCATGTGGCGTCCGACGAGTAGTTCCGAATGATTGACCAGGCTGACGAAAACCAAGTTCCAGCCCTGGGTGTCACTGCGCTGACTTGTAGCCACGCAGTTATTTTCATCCCGCGTTATCGATCTGTGTAACTATTCCCATTACAGTCCAAGCTCCACAGACTCAAATCTATCCCTTGGCTAGCAAGCTACCGAGAAAGTCCTTGGTAGGTTGGGAAGGTTGTCTAACATATGCTAGAGCTTATGAACAGCCTTTGAGATTCGGCGCCGAGCATTGTGCCCTGCCATTCATTATTTTATCGATATAATATTAACAGTGAGTTCTTTGTATTCCCAGGTCCGTTGTTGGTTTTCAAAATTTTCATCCTTCTTTCACTTTTCATTCCTCCCTCATCCTCTTTTGGTATAAGGATTTTCATTCGTTTACCCATCACACTCTTTACAAGATCAATCAAAATGAAGTTTGCATCTTCTCTCCTATTCCTCTTCGGGGGATTGACAGCATCCGCTGCAGTCATTGGAAAACGTGCTACTAGCTCATTCCACTTGTATGCGTACGGTACCGGTATTGGTGGACTTCCAGTATATTACTCTGATGGTAAGACGATGATCGTACAGTAGTACTATTCATGCGATCTCCAAAAACTAATAGAACCTTAGGAAACGCATTTATCGGAAACAAAGTTCCATCTGGATCCAGAGTCAACACAAATATCACATGTATGAACTTCCCTCAACACAGTTCTCTTCTATAACAAATAGACTAATAACCTCTCAGTCGCACCCAGCTCATCCAGTGAATGGATCATCACACCAACCAGCAATATCACACTCACCAATACCACCTCCCCAGCACTCTTCATCAACCCCAACACAGCTGCGCTAACGAATATTGGATTCACCGGATCTAATTCTAATTCCTCGACCGGTACGACCAAAGGGTTCATCGCGTATGGTAACTGGGTTATGTGGGAACATGCGGATACGTCGAAGATGTCGTCGAGTTTCTATGCGACACCGGTTTCGGATGGAATTTGGCAATTGAAATGGAATGCGGATGAGATTGATGATGGATCGAGTGTCAGTGTGGCTGTGAGAAAGGTGGCTCCTAGTAATTAAATGGGAAAGATTGGTTGAGGAGCCATTGGAGTTGTAGATGGGAAGGGTATTGATTTTCTCGGAACATTTCATTGTCTGAATTACTCCCGATATTGAAAGTGGGTTTGAGGTAGAGGTGAGATTGATAGGGGCTGTGGTTTGGGTATTAGAAGGAAGATTTTAGAGAGGGTGGTTTGTATATTAGATTCTTAAGATTCAAGAATAACGGTGTTCATTTGGACACTGGTAATATTTCAATTCAACGATTTTATGAATAGATGTGTTTGGATTGTAATTATTGCATTGCCCTCCAGGCTGACGATGGTTTGTTCTGATTAGTTTACACCCCCTGAACGATATTACCTATATAACTAGGTTTCAAGTCACAAATGAAACAAAGTGAGAGCTTGATATCGATAGATATTAGTAGTAGTAGAGCTTTCAACCAATTTTGCGACAGAGAATCAACTCTCCCCCTTGAATAAAGGTTAAATTTTGGGTCACCTCCACTCTTATATAGATAGATAGACCAATAGAATCTACTAGAATACAGCATCTACCGGTAATGATATGATTGATAGCAGATTTTTCATCGTGGGACGTACTTATTGTTTACTTTTTATTCAGGGGAGGGGGGAGGTGAGAGTAGAGGGATATATTTCTTTGATTCGTAGTACTTTGTGATGGTGAAAGGATGGTAGAAGATGTTTTATGGCTATTGTTTAACAAATGATATTGCGATGCGATGCTGTATCCACAGAAAGACGTTGAAGACTTGAAGTAGATCCGATAGAATATTCCAATAATAATGACTTGATCGAGCGGAGCGAGGTATGGGGGTTTGGGGGCTTGCCCCCATGATGAGTGGCTCAGTGGTCAATTAAAGGCTTCCAAAGGTTAGGATTTACATATATCCGATGCATAATGGCGACAGTGGCTTGCCAAGATAGATGACAAGTTATCTTTTACAAACCTCAATACTGGTAATTCTTTACTTTAACTCGTATATCCTTTCTTGATTGTATCTTGCGCGTACTGCAAAAAAAACATGGAATGAAATGTTACCTAGTAATTATTGTTACAGATAATACATAGTACGTACCCATCCATTACGCCTCCTGTATCGTCTTTTATAACGTTCGACTAAATGACTGGATACCGTTAGACCTTTTATTATATGATAAGCGCATTCCCCTGAAAAAAGAGACTATGTATGTGAAGGGGGCTGAAAAAAGGAAGGATATCGAATAATCGAATAAACGGTAAAGAAAAAATTAAACTTGAAACATATTTTTCGGGGAAATCTTATCTAACCCAATTTTTTAAACCAGTATGATTCGATGATTCGTGACATCATACCTAGTCATTCAGATATGATTCAAGATGGGCAAGATATCAACTTTTTATCCATGTCAATTTTTAATATACTTATTATATTAGCGAATGAGGTTTCAATCAGATTTTGGAATCACTTGCAAGGTAACAAACCGGTGGACATCCACAAGGAAAGACAAACAAGGTCAAGGACTCAAGCTATCTAGGTATCTCCAAATAATAAACCTTCACAAAGTGTTTAGCATTGGCATTCATTGGCATTAATCAGTATTTGGCGTTTATGATTCATTCATCCTCTACATTCATTCGTTTCCTTTCCATTTTTTCCTCTCAATCTTCTTCTTCTTCTTCTTCTTTCCTCTTCTACTAATCATTTCTCCTTTACGATATTGACACCAACATCGACATCGACATCGACATCGACATCGACATCGACATCGACATCGACATCGACATATTCATGATATCACAAACACCATAGAATATCACCACCATACATCCATCCTACCTACCTTAAACACACCATAATCTCTCTTATGCATCGATAAGCTGTTAAACGTTACTCAACATGTCTTCAGTTTTGAGTAGCAATCCCTCGGCAACCTCTGCCACCGCCACCTCAACCACAACCACTGGGCCTGGTTCGGCGCAAACCTCAGAGGGTATCAGTCTGGTGGCTCTTCTCACGGCAATGGCATCTTCTGCTGTCATTTTTGGTATACAGATGATAGCATTTATGCTCTTGAAGAACAAGCTTGCAAGAATATTGTAAGTTTAAAATTCGGCGGACCTTATTCTTCAAGGGCTTCACTGATCGAATTACAGCAAACCAAAAACATATCTAGTGCCTGAAAAAGAACGAACGGAACCCCCTCCTAGAAGTCCATGGGGATGGCTGTTCACAATATTTCAATTCCGAGATCGAGAAGTTATCAACAAATGTGGACTAGATGCCTACTTTTTCCTACGATACCTTCAGACTCTCCTAGTCATCTTCATACCTATGGCCGTCATCATATTACCAATTCTCGTGCCTATGAATTATATTGGAGGGAGAGGTGCGGATTGGGCTCTACGATATCAATACGATTCAAATTCGACAGAAGTTTCGTCGAATCCAAATGTAACTGGATTGGATCAACTAGCTTGGACTAATATACAGCCTAGCAAAACCAATAGATATTGGGCGCATTTGATACTTGCTCTATTGACGATTATCTGGGTCTGTGGTGTATTTTTTGCGGAACTTAGGGTGTATATCAAAGTACGACAAGATTATTTAACATCTGCAGAACACCGATTGAGAGCTTCCGCAACAACCGTGCTCGTCAGTGCCATCCCGGACAAATGGCTTACGAAAGAAGCGCTCGCTGGACTTTACGATGTCTTCCCTGGAGGAATTAGGAATATCTGGATTAATCGAAATTATGACGAGCTGTTGACGAAAATTCATCTTCGGGATAAGATTCATTTGCAGTTGGAGGCTGCCGAGACGATGTTGATTAGGGAAGCAAAGAAGTCCCAGAGGAAACAAAAGGAAAAGGATGAGAAAGCTGCCGCAAAAGCTGCGAATCGCAAAGCGCTCACGAAGGAAGAGAAAGCACAGAAGATCAAGGACGAAAACGAACAAGCTGAGAGACTTGCACAGAGTGGTGGAATAGCTACGGGAGAGGAAGCTCCTCATACTATAGATGATGCGTTAAACGAAGAGGAAGAATTGGAAAGGCAGGAAGAAGCTCGCAAACACAAACGCTATGGTTCGAAAAGTAAATTTAAGATGGTTAATCCACTTGTCGCCGTGGGTCAAGGTTTCGAGGCAGTCGGGCAAGGACTAAATAAAGGTGTAGGCGCTGTTGGAAAAGCCGGAGGTACTGCTTTTGGAGGCGTTTTGGGACTCGGGAGAGAATTGGATGAAACAATTGAGGAAACTAATGGTAATGGTTTCGCAAATCTTGATGCACGATCGATCGCGGAAGACGATGAATACGACCAATATGGACGATATAGACAACGACCACCACCACCGAAACCATATGGATCTGGCGTGGATGATGAGAAGAATCGGGATCCCGAAAAGGTAATCGTGGCAGAAGGTGAAGATCGTCCTTCAATGTCAGAGCGTGATCCGCGAAGCTACGACGGAGATAGAAAGCTGGCAGGCAACACAGTACGAAGAAACGGCTTTCAATATGGAGGGGATGGAGCCAATGATGCTATGAAAACCAATAATTGGTGGAAATTCTGGAAAGGTCCCGCAGGCGGGTTTCCTTCCCCAATTCCAACAGGATACGAAGATGACGACGAATTTCCTCTAACTCAAGGTGATGGAACAAGGTCGAGAGTTGCAACGGGTGCCCCACCCAAGAAGACTGCCTGGGAGGTAGTCAAATCTATCATTCCCTTCCTACACTCAGATGATGGACCAGGGGTAGAATACCCGAAAGCGTTTAATGAAGAATACAAGGAAGATGCAACACCCGCAGCTTGGCAACGCTATGTAAAAGAAAAGGATAGACCAACTCATAGATTACCTAGATTCAGCTGGACCCCCAGTTGGTTTTTTGGTATTCCCGGAATTAGCCCCAAGGTCGATACGATATATTGGTGTCGGGAACAACTCGCTCAACTAAATCTTGAGATTGAGTTGGATCAAAAGTCTCCGGAAAGATTTCCACTCATGAATTCGGCTTTTATTCAATTCAATCATCAGGTAGCTGCACATATGGCTTGTCAGTCTGTTACCTATCATGTCCCCAAGCAAATGGCACCGCGTACTGTTGAGATTTCACCTAATGATGTCCTCTGGGATAACATGTCTATTAAATGGTGGGAGGCTTGGCTTAGAACCGCTGTTATTACTGCTGTTGTTTTTGGGATGATTCTGTTATGGTCTATTCCTGTTGCATGGACATCGACTTTATCTCAGATTTCATCTCTTGTTAATAAAACATCTTGGCTTCGTTGGCTTAATGTTATACCCGAGAAGGTTCTTGAAGCTGTAGCAGGTGTTTTGCCCGCTCTCGTGCTTAGTATCTTGCTATCACTGGTACCAACGATCTTGGGCTATCTTGCTTTTGTTCAAGGTTCACAGACTGGCAATGAGAAGCAAGGTTCAGTTCAAACGTTCTATTTTGCATTTCTCTTCGTCCAAGTTTTCTTGGTTGTGTCTATCTCCGGAGGTGCGGTAGCTGCATTGGGCTCTTGGTCAAGTAATATCACTTCTATCCCCGAGGTACTCGCACAGCAACTACCAAAAGCCGCGAATTATTTTTTCTCTTACATGATTCTTCAAGCATTTTCTGTGAGCTCGGGTACGCTCCTGCAGTTAACGACGCTCATCTTTTGGTTTGTTTTACCAAAGATATTCGACAACACTGCTCGAGACAAGTGGACAAGAAATACCACACTTCCATCGGTATCTTGGGGGTCATTCTTTCCCGTTTACACCAATTTCGCCTGCATTGGGTTGATTTATTGTGTGGTTTCGCCGGTCATTATTATCTTCGCCATTATCACATTCACCCTTCTCTGGATCGCAAATCGTTATAATATGCTCTATGTCTCTCGTTTCAGAATTGATACCGGAGGACTTTTGTATCCGCGTGCTATAAATCAGACATTTACTGGTTTATATGTCATGGAACTTTGCCTCATTGGCTTGTTTTTCTTGACAACGGATGAGCAAGGTGATGCACTTACTGCTCAAGCAATCATCATGGTTGTTGCCCTATTATTAACTGCTCTTTATCAGTTCCTTCTCAACTGGTCTTTTGGTCCTCTACTTCGATACTTGCCAATCACCTTTGAGGATGAAGCTGTTTTGCGTGATGAAGCATTTGATCGAATGCAAGCCGAACGTCTAGGACTCACCACTCCGGAACCCAAATCATTACCACAAAATGATGGTACTGGCATCCAAGGACCAGGATATATCGAGATGGAAACTTTACAATCCGCAAACACGAACGGAGGAGGTAGATTCTCCAAACTCAAACCAGCAAATATTGTTCATGGTGCTGCCGTAGCTGGCGGTTGGGCTCTCCAATCCGGTCGAAACCTTCGACACAAAAAATTTGTTCGTGGAAGTGGCACTGATGGTTCCAACGACATGGATGAACGAATTGCCGAACCCAAAATTACCCGGAAACGTCGTCACCGAGACATTGAAGCTCAAGAAAAGATTGCAAATGCACTCTACGGTGGCTACAATGATGAAATTGAAGATTTGGCACCGGAAGAAAGAGATAGTTTGGTTAAACATGCTTTTCAACATTATGCGTTGAGGGCTCGGAGACCGGTGGTTTGGATCCCTCGAGATGATATTGGGGTTAGTGATGATGAGGTTAAGCGGACGAGGGATTATGCAGGAGGTAATATTTGGATTAGCAATGTGGGAGCTGCGTTGGATGCTAAGGGGAGGGTGGTTTATGGGAGGAACCCGCCTGATTTTTCGGAGGTGGATTTGATTACTTTGTAGGTGTATGGGGGGTGTGGGAATGGGCGTTTGGGTTCTTTGGGGGTAATGTGGATGGGTGTTGGGTATGCGGTATACGGTATACGTACCTGGCGTTTACATACATACTTTACATACTTAATGACTGGAAGGGAAGGGAAGAAAATCAGATGTTTGGAGTGTGTAAGATAAGAGTGGATGAATGGTTGAAGTATTTATGGGTTGAGGGGAGGGGAGGGGAGGGGATGGGAGGAGGGGAGGAGGGAGGAGGCATGTTCATAGGTTGGAGAGGAGGTGATGGTATTGGTGTACGGACAGAAGGACATATGAACAGAAAGATGGAAAGATGGAAAGACGGGAAGATAACATAGCACGAGAGGAGAATCGGAGAATCAGTGTTAAACATAACTTCAAGATACAATATCCTTATGCGATAGATAGACCGTAGAAAGGAAAGAGGGAGAGGAAGAAGAAGAGGAAGGAGAAGAGGAAGGAGAAGAGGAAGGAGAATATTAATAAAAATTAAGATATAAAAATTAAAAAATTAAAAAATTAATGTTATGTTTCGGATGGTTTTGGGGGGG
>NGKG01000022.1:477595-491531 GCA_002162505.1 Myriosclerotinia scirpicola | reverse complement strand
GAGGAAAGGGGAGGGGGGGGAGGGAATGAACATGGGCATGTAAACGTATAACAAAACTTTTTTTTTATCTGGATTATCTTGAAATATACCTCACTGGCGACGTAAAGATTGAGATTATAATTGTTAAGGTTCTGAGGCATCATAAAATTTTCAACCCCGCACGGTCCCCAACCATCTCGCTTCGATTATCACATGACCAAATCTGCCCTAGCTTAGGGTTTTTTCAACTTTCCCAATATTTTTTGTTTAAGCCTAGCCTCTCGGAAGCGAAAAAAGATACTGAATCAACGACACCCTACGACAACCCCAAGGTAAGTGATCGCATTATCGCAGATTTCCATGCCATCATAAGATCTATCACTGGAGCATCGCTGACAGTTCAATTTTCACAGTTCCTAATTCAAAATGAGTGCGTAATATTCGATTTTCGATCGATCGATGGATCAACATCAACACTGGAGAGAATTGAATACTGATGATGATTTGAATTACAGCAAAGGGAACTTCCAGTTTCGGAAAGCGCCACAACAAGACGCACACTTTGTGCAGACGCTGCGGTTAGTTTTGATCCAATTCTTGGGAATGGAGAGGAGGGTGGGAAGTCGAGATTGGGAGGTGGACAATTGATTCAAGGGCTTGATTTGAAGGATTGGGGATATTTTGAGAGGAGGGACATTGGGCTGATATTCGTGGTTCAAATTTTTAGGTCGCCGATCCCTCCACATTCAAAAGCACACCTGTTCAGGATGCGGATACCCAGCAGCTAAGACCCGTCAATGTATGTTTTTCAATTCATCCATCTTCTATCCATCTCACCAACAAATCGATACAAATATCCATCCACGATATACTTCAAAATCATCATTCGATACATGAAAAGAGGAAGGAAATGATGAGCAACAAAACGAATCTATGCTAATCCCAAACCCCTTAACAGATAACTGGGGTGAGAAGGCCAAGAGAAGAAAGACCACCGGTACCGGTCGCATGCGTCACATGAAGGAAGTCCCCCGCCGATTCAAGAATGGATTCCAAACCGGAGTACCCAAGGGAGCCCGCGGACCCGCCAACAAATCTTCCGAGTAAATTTGATAAATGATCAAGAAAATTACCAACGGCTCTGGGAAGGATTTGATTGGGATGGACGGACGAATGGGTTGGCGAATGGATGGCTTTTGATGTGCGAGAGGATGGCAATGGGGGCAACATAGTGGAAATGTCACAATTTTACATCATGGTGTTTGCTCAGTTTACTTGACTCACTCGATCTCAATCTTTTGTGGGAACGTTTGAGGTGAGGGTATGAAGTCGGTTTGGTTTTTGCCAATTTTTCAAGACATGACATAACATGACATGTTCTCTTAGCAAAAATGCCATCGTTTGCAATCATGATAATTTTTTTTTCTTTTCTTTTTTTGATCTTGAGGATTTTATATTATGTTGTGGATTATGTTGTGGATTTTGGTGCGGGTGAGGGTGAGGGTGAAGATGTACTGTGCAGTGTTGTGAGGTGGTGGGTGATGTGGTAATGGGGTGATGGGGTGATGAATATAGGATCTGCGAATTTAACTACCTATGAGTGAGTGAGTGAGCGGTATTGAATTGAGAGCCCTGGGTATTGAATATAGGATCTGCGAATTCGAGTATGAGTGCCTAGGTGAGGTGACTCAGGTGAGTGGGAATATTAGGTAGGTAGGTAGGTAGGTAGGTAGGTAGGTAGGTAGGTAGGTAGGTAGGTAGGTAGGTAGAGGATTGAAATGAGAAGTAGATTAGTGGATTGATGGATTGATAGGTTGATGGATTGATGGATTGATGGATTAATCCATGGATTAATATATTTGTAATGTGTTTTGAGTGTTTATTTTATTGTATGCTGGGTAATACTATATACACTATATACACTATACTACACTATATTATACTACACTATATTACACTATACTATGTAGGACTGAACTACCTGATATAAAAGTGTAAATACTAGGTACATATATATACAATATTTTCCTTTTTCCTTCAAATACAAGTGAGTGTACGAAGTATACTACCAGTACAGTACTGACATCCCTAGAGTAGACCCGACCCCGATCTGAGTATTAAATTACCAAACTAGTAGTCTGGCAGTCTAGCGGTCTAGCGGTCCAGCGGTCCAGTAGTCCAATAGTCCATAATGAATAATGAATAACCATCCCCGTTTGACTTTTCTCCGTATAGTTTGAGCTAATGGCAATAGCAGTATGGTAATGGCAGTAGGGGGTAATGGCGGTAGGGTAATAGCTTGCTTGAATATGTCCCTGGACATTCTTTGTTGATTTATGGGTTATGGTTTATGGTTTATTCGTAAAAGTTCCGCTGGGTATTGTGTTGTACTTTGCTGTATTGTAGTTTCCTGTGCTGGAATTTATTTCGTTTGGATGGGTTCGGTTCGGGTGGGGCGAGGTGAATTAAGATGAGGTGAGGTGAGGTGAGGCGAGTTGGGTAATGGAGAGAGGGATGGATGCTCCATGCTGTATACCCCATACTTTGAACTTTGAACTTCATTCCCCAATCGGCTCGCTATTGATCTGCAAGCTTCATGTTTCATGCTCCATGCTCCATGCTCCATGTTCATACTTTAAACTTCATCCGAATAAACTCTCCATTTCCAAAGTTATGTAACTCTCCTTGGATATAGTTTTTGCAGTAGGAAGTCCTTCCTGCTCTTCTTCGACTACTTTCAATGTTGTGTTGTGTGATGTGATATGATAGGCTCTCGAGGACGTTCGGATATGTCTTGACTTGACTTGACTTGATTGGTTATTGAATGACGTTGTGATGTTTTGACATGATGTGATGTGATATGATGGATTCTCTCATTTCCTCTCAGGTTTCATCGGGAACCATACCATAGGTATATATCCATCATACTCCCCTCCCCTGAACCCACCCTCAAAGTAAAAAGTTCACAAACCCCAACTCACTGACCCCGTTCAAAAACCCTAACACCCCCATCCCCACCCACAAAATACAACAACTCTTTCTCCTCCACCTCAGCATCATTCTCCTTCCCAACTCCTTCTTCAGAATTTCCACCTCCAGTAATCCGTAAAACCCCACTTACATCCCTCGCAGCCCCTGTATCTAGGAGTCTCGTGCCGAGAATCAAATCCGCTTGATGCGCTTGACTGATTGTGAAACTGGCACAGTTGGTTTCTAATGGGGTACTCGCAGCTTCATTTTTGGAAGGAGAAAGTAGAGGGGTGTCGATTGATAAGGTAAGGATAGTTGCGTGAACTGATGGCAAAGAGCGGAGGTTTAGGATTAAAGAGTTGAGATCGCTTGAAATGGTTGGGGAAGCTGAACTCGCGATGAGAAAATCGGGATTATCGATGACGAGTACGATTTTCGAATTGGGAGATGATGAAGAGAGGGAGGTGATGGCTTTGTTGAGAATTTGGGAGATGCTGAGGAGTGAGGGGTCTTTTAGGATGAGGCCAGCTCCTGAGGCGGGAGGTTGGGTTTGAGGGAGATAGAGGGAGGTTAGGGCGTCGATGAAGAGGAAGCGGTTTTGTTGGGTTGCTTTGTCGAGGTCGAGGTTCTGGGGTTGTTAGTGGGGTGCTTGTGAAAAGGGTTGGGGAGGGAGAAGGGGGGGATAGGGGAGGGAAAGATTTGAGGTTTGAGAGGTTGAGTATGGTTTTCTTAAGGAGGTATGTACACTTGTTTTGCATCTATCTCCTCCCACTTGGGAGAAATCAATATAGACCAATAGATATTCCCACCCCCCTCCCTTCAAGATAAAATATACAGCAAACCCCTGCCCTGCCCTCATCAAACCCCAAAACTCCAAGAATAAAAAACAACTTACAATCTTCCTCCCCCCTTCCCTCCAAAATCCCATATCCCTCATAAAACTCAAAAAGACCACTTTCACATCTCCATCCCCATCTTCATTCTTAGTAGTAGAGAGCAAAGAACTCAAATATCGTAACACAAGCCAATTTGTACCAGCGCTTAAGACGCTGGTGAGAAGTATGAGAGAGGATGCGGAGGGAAGAGAGAGGTAGGGTGATAAAAGGGGTGGGATTGCGCGGGACATTTTTGAAAGTGTGGGAGGTTGTGGTTTGTGTGACGTAGGTAGGGTTTTCTGAGAGTCAGAGAAGTGGAATTATATGTGTGTGTGTGTGTGTGTAATCTTGTGTGTTTAAGATGGGTATTCCCATTTATGGCCTATGTGATATGAAGTAATTTAATGCGATATAGTTTGATAGGATAGGATAGGATAGGATATAATATCCAAGATGAAGCAGATATCAAAATTATATTGCACGTGAAAAGATGAAAAGATGAAAGGGAGGAAATAAATTTTGGCGGGTGCAGTGGGGTAATGATAGTTTTGGTGGGGGTTGTGTTTTTAGGCTACCCTAGTAGTATTTAGAAGCTCTGTAAGCGAATAACTATATCATTTATACCGGATCGAAAAATCTAATTAATTCAATCCAATAGAGATATTTGTTAGTTAAAAAATGAATTAACTATATCCTATTATGAAACAAAGAGTTTCCAAAAATACTATTAGAAATAATAATAAGAATTCTTTTAAATTGAATTTAAAGATATTAATATTATAAATATAATTATTATAATAAAAATTATATTTCTTATATACAAATAATTTGATTGGCTTTAATTGTAATTTTAATTTTAATAAATACAAAATATTTTAAAAGTATTTAATAAATTTGTTTGATAAAACTTTAAATTGTAAATTTTGAATTAATTATATTTTATAAAATTATTATTCCAAATAGACATTGTAGATACGATGTCGGTTTTCTTATAGTTCTATACCGACTAACAAACATGAAGAGGAATATCAAAAGTCATAATAATCATTTATCGTTCAAATTCTGCCAGCTCCATCAATTTCTGTTTTGCGCTTAAGAAATCCAACTGCCTGGAATTTCCCAATTTATCTTTTACCACGAGCGATTGAAATTCTGGGAAATCGAGGCTGTTAAGGTTTCCCTCCCAAAGAACCAAAGTCGTTATACATTCGGTACATGGCTGCAAGATGTTGAGTAAGATCTTGTCCCAGGTATTGAGTTACAGCGTTGAGAAACGATCACTTTCTTGTCCAATGAGACACATCAGCCATGCAAACGATTAAGGACAAGATGTGTTGATGGATGAGGTACCATGTATCCAGTCATAAAAACTCTTTTTCGAAGAAAATGGCGCGGAAATTGCGTTAGTCGCTGCGCCAGCGCTGTAATCAATAGAATGATTCAAATGCGCCAGAAGGAACTCCCTCAACTGATAGGTAAGATAGATCAAAGCAGATGGGGATGTTATATTCATTATCTTGGGGTGTTCTAAAACATGTCTCATGAAACGTTGGAGGACTGCTTCTGTACGCCTTCTATGACTGATGCCTCTAATTTTCATATTGGTTCTGCTGTGAGTAGTGGGATGCGGAAAAGAAATGTGTCATCCTGGATACTTTTTCCGGATAATGTCCCAGAATATGGACCTTGACCATGGTGCTGCTTTGCGCGGCATCAGCAATTCAAGTTGTCGCACTGTAGGCAGCGGTAAAGTAAACTGTTGACAAGATCTCTGACTTGTAGCTGACCTTTTCGATCCAGGTGTAACTTCCTTCTCTCAAATTATCTTGATGAGTCGCTAGAAAGGCTTTGGCGAGCTTGATGGCCATTGGCTTTATACATTTGGTCATCAAACTTCTCACCCCAACATAGCTCGAAATCAGATGTATCAGCCAGAATAAGAATAGCATAGGCAGTTTATTCACACTACGCTTTCGTTCTCCATGAGTCGTCCTCATTTTGTCGTCATAGAGTTTAATAAATTATCTGAAGGAGGACTAGTAAAAACTGGTCTTTTGTTTTGTTAGAAGGAAGCAAGTGTAATTTCCCATAATCCCGCGGCGCAAGCAATTTTCTAAAAGTCTGCGTGAGGAGCATCATAGGATATTGAGAGGGATGGTTCTGCAAATTCACTTAGTGGTGATGTTTTCTAGTTAGTCAAAACACATACTCCTTTATCAGAAACCTCGCCTGAATTCCAAGAGTTGCAAAGAAAATCAATTATCTTGGCGACTTGCTTATGATACAGGTAAGGGTCTTCATCATGGAGAACTACATCCAACACATTACAGTTGGTACTGAAACTCGGATTTCCCTCAAAGTCACAAGTTTGAAAATGTGAATGGCATTCAATTTTGGCAACCATTCTCTCGAGACTCGCTGGTTTACCCAGTAGCCTTAGAGTCAATATGGATTTGACATTATCATCTGAATCAGGTAATAGTTGTTAATTAGTTGAGGAGCTGTTTAGTTTTAGCACACGTGTAATATTCCATTCGAGATATCTTACCGAATCCCAGAGTGCCGTTTCTCGCGTGAAGCTCCTGGTCAATAAACCTCGAAAGAACTTCAATGCGTCTACACCATGGCTACTAGGAGTAAACTCTGCTTTTAGGAGAGTCAATAATACCTTTATCAGCCTAGATTAGCACAAGAATTCTCCTGTTACACGAGGAATAGCTTACCCAAGAAATCTCGAAGATAGTTGCGGGGAAAGCACTGAGAACACCTCCATTCCTTTTCCTTACGCCATTCACTATCACTTCCTTTAGATAGATATCTGCCTCTACATCCCACTCGGATTGAAACATCAGATATGCTGCAGTGGAATCTGGGGATGCCATGATACTGCCGTTTACTTTGTGATAGTTCACACAATTAAACTCGATGATACCCGCAAATGCCTCCAGTAAATGAAGTACAATTAATTACATTGACCCATATAGAGATTTCAAAATAAACACCAATAGCTTTACAGCATTCATATCCATAAGTTTCTACATACTAGGAAAAGTGAACTCGACTTTGTATGTCGCTGTATGACGCTAGCACCTTCAACAAGGCAGGGACAAGATATTCAAGCCCTACGTGATCCCATGCGTCGACGTCCCAAGATTGCAACTGCAATTGAAGATTCTTCGTGGCTTTCAAACTTCTGAACCGTAATCCGAGATACTTGGAACCTCGGTCGATACTGCGGCCATGATTCTACTGCTCGACTTCATTTCAGCAATGCGAGAAGTCCACCGATGGTGTTCAAGATTCCATCGATCGGTGAAGCATACAATTCCCATCCGCCATCTGGAAGCTGATTCAGTGTTCTACTTAGTATACAGTAGTACAACGATGGCGTGTATCAAGACTTTAATACAACAGTTCGTATGTATTAGGAAATATTATATTATTTCCAATATTATCAAAATATTTATTAATATTGAATACTATCAAAATAATACTAAAATACTCAAATTTGATTTGGAATGTTCAAAATAGGCTTGAATTCTACAAATTCTATATACATTCCAAACTTAATTTAATATTCCAACCCGTTTTTGAATATACCAAATCAAATTCTAGTATTTACTATTTTAATATATTTCTAATAGTATTCAATATTACCTTTGTATTATATATCTCTAGTGATATTAGAATTCAATACTATGTATATACATAAGTTTCAAGAATTCAATAAATATCACTATACAGATCAGTATACGGAATACGGGAATTACTAAGTAGAACACTGAGCTGATTATCCAGAACATACTGAAAGCATTCAGAAAATACCCAGGAATTTACCCCATCAATCTCGCGGAATGCTATGGCAAGCTATGCAGTATCATAGACCGCTACAGACATGGAGCCAAGTCCGCAGGTCCTAACACACCCATCTGCCAAAGATTCGATAATCCCCCGGATTGAAGCATTTATCATGCGACTATCTTTCGTGGCTGAGAAACGTTAGAGAACGACATGATATTGCTGCAGTAGGGTACACCTGGTAGAGAGAGCTACAAAATGTTGAAGTACAAAAATACCAAAGTATACTGCACCGCTCTCCATCCTCCGCTGTCAAGAGTACTAACTGATATGTCACTGGATAATGAAGGCTCTTTTGAGATGAGTAATCGCTGGGTCAGTTTCCCCTCACCTCGTGAAGCAGACCCCGATATCCCAGGCAAACTATTGTGAAGAATGGTGATACACACCACATCGGGCACATCTCTAGCGATGCCAATTCAAGTCACCATTTCCTTTGACAACAACTATGCGATCGACCTCGGTATGTACTTCGAGTCACAACTTCATGCGTCTAGGTCGGTTTTTGATTCTGCAGGCACTCATCACGGTAGCATACCTTTATGCATCTCGTATCCGTATCGCTTTGGCGAGAGCAGAGCTATCTGCACACCTGAATTATACAGAATAATGTGCCATTGAGGCGCGTTGAATACAACCTCGAAGTCGAGTGCTTTCAGTGTTACGATGAGCCGAATCCCTGAATTATTTTTCGTACTGTAAGCATAAACGGCGCAGCGGTCATACATAGTATGTTGCCCGAGTAAAGATCTATCGCCGAGGCAGGTCAAATGATATTACAGTGCATTCGTAAGATTCTCCGAAATCAAAAGAAACTAGTTATGGCTTTTTGCTATATCGATCCCTTCAGAAAAATATTCATTTGGCAAAGCAACCAGGCTTCAAATATACTATTTCCCCGTTAGTTAATTTCCTTCCAATGCACTTTCTAACAGCTAATTCGCAAAATTATATACCAGAGTTTACTTTTCAATCTATTCTATGAATTATTCACCAGCCTCTGTTTATTCCCTTCCTCTTCTGGCTTCTGTCATTCATGGTTACCACTTCATATTTAGGGTAAAATTTGGCATGCAGGCTACAAGCCATTCGATACCTTTGGCAAAGACAATATAACGATGATTTCTGCCATTTCGAATATTCCCTAGACATGCAACCCGGAAGTTATTACTCAAGTATTAAATCGACGATATGACTTCATCAAGCCAGTCGAGATGCTTGGAATGCTGAATATATATGGCCCTACCATTACAGCATCCGAAGGAGAAGAACACTGAATATACAGAAAAGTTACTTTGCCGTCTTTCAACGATGAGAATTATCAATCGGTCTGGACAGGTGCTGTTGAACAAGTCGATATGGTGGTGCAGGAATGGAATCAAAATAACGGTATCATTTCAACCCTGGATACTGATTCAGCTAAGCTGGCATTACATGTCATCAGCAAAGTTTTCTTCGATAAGCCGGTAAAATGGAGGGATAATGATGCAAACCCAGAATCTGGGCATACTCTACTCTAACATATAGTCGTGCACTCAGTGCCGTCCTCGAATACAACAATATAATCTTTCTGACTCCTCGATCAATACTTACTGAGTTTGCTCTTGTTTCAATATATCTGGGTATTTGTTACTGAGAATTCTATGGATCATTCTCCTATGAATACCCACAAACTCGCTAAAGAAGCATTCATCGAAGGGGACAAATATATGGAAGAAATGCGAGATAGTACAATTCAACATCTTCATCAACACCAACCGAGCGAAGGTGGAACATTGATCGAGAATATGGTAAGCGCGAGTACACCAGAGCTCAATCCCACGAAATCTACCTAGATGAATCTCAGCTGATGCAATTCTTGGCAACATCTTTATATTCATTCTTACCCGTCACGAAAGCGGCGCCAATACATTGACAAATGCTATTACGTTACTTGCAAGCCGACCCGAGCTTCAGAGATCTCTACAATTCGATATCGATGCTATTCTAGGAAATCGCAAATCCTACGAATAGTCCCTCACAACGGAATTTACGAAATTCATGAAAGGTCGTGTGGGTGCACCTATGAAAGAGACAATTCGCCTCTATTCAGTTTTACCGTTTCTACCCAAAATCAACAAAGACCAAGCTCAATTCTTAAAGGTGGCAACCCAACGCATATCCTTCCAGCCAATACACTAATCCTGATAAACTCGAGTGCTGCTCATCGCAACCCAAAGTACTGGCCAAAGAATCCAAAGACAGCCGGCGTGGAGGCCAAAAACATATTGGTTCGCCTAATCATGGATTATGACTTTAAGTTGGTAAACGACGCGAGACCTGCGAACCTAGTCGCACATGAGTTCATCTTCCCAAATCCCAACGCCGAGTTTCTGGTAAAGAGGCGTCCCGCTGAGAATAGACTGCAGATACAATCTTCAGTATTCCAATTGGAACATGAGTCTGAGGAGTTGTCTGTGTGAGATAATGTGAATAATTTGGAACCCTGGGCCTCCTTCACACCATGTCGGTCAAGATCTTTCGAGTACATTTGATGAAATGCGCATATTCAGCAAGCTAGGCTGAGTATAGGATATGACTTGTTTCTTTAAATCAATGAATAAGAATGAGGTGTGATTTTAGGAACAATGAGCCGTCTCGTAAACAAATAAATTCTTATCCATGATATAGCTCCGCTGAAATCACGAAAATTCACGTACAGTATGTACGTACATACCTAGGCAGGCGTGTTAGGCCCTGGGAAGACAGATTGACTCGATTAGTAAATAGGGGAAGGGGATAATCCGAGTGCTGTTCGGCAAAGTTATCCCGACACCAAAACAAAACCCCCAGGCTACAACTCAAAAAGAAAAGATCTAGCATCAAAAGCACCTTGTATATCCATTGTGACCATTGTGGTGTAGACCGGCGTATTTTACTGCCTCCACATCGTGAGTGAAAGCGGCAGCCAAGTCCATCGTGGAGCGCTTCGGTAATGCCCCTCCATGTTGAGGGCTAAGAATGCCATGGATCGAGTGTTCTATGTCAGACGGCGGGCGATGATCCGCTCGAGCCCTTTTGAGACACATGAGAGAAGAGCAACTGGTCTCCAAGAGCGAACTGAGGTGTTGTGCTTCTTTCCTACTTGAGGAAGCATTATCACCCCCGCCAACTTCCAGGAGCATGGGAAATGATTTAGCCAAAGGCAGCGGCTGTAGAGTCCGTGATAAACGTGTTCTATGTGCTCCCAGTAGCTCTTGAGAAGGCATACTGTGACGCGGTCTGTAACCGGGGAGGTGCTCGATACTTCAATTGTATTCTGTTCGACCTCCTCCATTGAGACTGAGTGATCCTAAGGGATATATTGTCAGCACCATTCAAATCTTGAGGCGAGATATGTTAGAGGTCGTCCTCTGTGCTAAACAGATCCAGGACTTCAGTTAAAAATATATTAATTCTATTATTTGAAATTAAAAATTTTATTTTTTTGGTAGGAAAGGGTACCTCAATTTGACTTACTTGGTACACTCAGCACAAATGGTTTGGAGATTATTATCTACCTATTTCCAAAAGCCATCCATTCCATCAAATCATAAGGTTTAACTTTGACATATGTATATATGTACCTAGGTATTATATAAAGCAAGCTTTTTCGTCCCGAATAAGAGAACAGCTCCCAACGCGTGGGGTCTAGCTATGCGTGCCATGTCATCTAGTTCACGCATAGTAGAGACTGGGTGGACAGTTCACCAATTCGGAAGACGATGGATAATGGAGTCAGGAGTTGGGACCTGGGGATTGAGATTCTATGTACGAAGTATGTAATAAGTACGAAGTATGTAAGATGTATTAGATGAGTGGAGAATTTGACCTGCGTTTTTCGGAGTTTCCAACTTTGTTTTGGAGATGGGTTCAAATGAGGGGCAGTTAAATGATGGGTGTATAAAACTTTGATGTTTATACACCTCTTAATATTCTTATTATATAGATTAATACTCTTATTCAATCGAGATAATGAGATACTAAGTATTTGGATACAAGGGAAATTACTCTCAATAATCTTGTTATTTTTCCGAATATTTATAAGGTTACTTCGTACATTTGATCCAAATCATCCAATCCTCAAAGCTTCAGCTCAAGACCCCGCAATCGCCGATACAACTTTACCTTGCTTCGGAGTTGCGTACTCGGGTTAAGCTTCCATTCCCATTGTTCACGAGCTCAATAACATCTTCTCATTATTCACTACAACTAACTACAACATTTACAACCTGAAGTTATTCACTTTGAATCCATCCATTCACTATCATCTTTCTCCAGATCCGGATCTATATCTCATCCAATCTTTAACTTCTCTCCAACTTACCCTCCCTCACACCATCAAAATGTGGACAAACCCTCGATCCCCCTCCCCAAAAATGTGGTCACCACGCAATCCTCCCCCTCAATCCTCACACCGTTCTTCTCAATCCGTCTCCCAAGCTCAATTCCAACCACTTTCCCCCGTCTCGCCTACTACTCCCATCGGAACATTCCCAGCCCCAACTCAAAAGTTAAGAAACCAAGGAAAGAGGATCGCGCAGATTGTTAAATTGAAGCCGGAATGTGTGGAGAAGTACAAGGAGTGTCATGCTAAAGTTTGGCCCGAGGTGCTTAAGCAGATTAAGGAGTGTTATATTGAGGATTGTATGTTTTCTTTCCATCTTCCGAGCTTCCGAGCTTGATCAAGATAGCAAGTCATGAAGAGAGACAGCTAGCTAATAAGGGATAAATAGATTCCATCTACCATGATCCAGATACAAACATTCTTTTTGCGACATTTAAATATGTGGGATATGATTACGCGGGGGATATGGAGAAGATGAGAGAGAATCCAAAGGTTAGAGAGTGGTGGCAAATGACGGATTCTTATCAGGAGACTTTGGTGGAGGGGAGTAAAGGGAGTACAGATGAGAGAGGGTGGTGGAAGGGAGTTGAGGAGGTTTTCTATGTGGCTTAGGAGGATGAAATGAGAAGGAAAAAGGGGGAGAATTGATAGGGGGTAGGGGGTAGAGTGTATGGGAAGAATGAGGGGTAGGAGCAAGCAGAGGGAAGTACGAAATTGTTGGATGATTGGGATTGGAAGGAAACGGAAATGAAGAAGAAGAGAATGAATTTTTAGGATATGATGATATGAGATGGATGAAACGGAACAAGGCAAAGAAAATGGTTATGAAATGATATGAAAAGCTATGATTCAATGATATGATTTTCAAATACTCCTCCTCTATTCATTCTCATTCTCGCTTCCTAAATGCTTTCCTGTAACTAATATTCCATTCCAAAGTATTGGTATCCAAAGTGTACCTTCGATAATATACGCTCATGTTTTTTATATCAAGACCACGAAAGACAACGAAACTACCTACCCAGAAATACACAGGAAACCCATTGCGAGAACGATGCTGCCCCATTAGGCTTAGCTCCTCTATACAATTATGTCGTCATAGCCAAAAATATCTCGAGCTTCAAAGGCAGCCCCAAGCTCCAAGCTTCAACTTCAGATGAATAGGTATTAAGAACATTCCAACTTCCAATTACAAAACTACATACTCTTCCTCTATCATATCTGCGCAATTCGAATTAGATCAAACCTTCGTCACCCAGAGTTTTTAAGAAAGACATAATATATACAGTATAATCACAACCAATCCATCTCATTCAAGCTCCAAACCCCTCATTGAAACATCCAAACACCCACCCACCTCAACAAACATCAGCATGCTCCCATTAAAACGCATCCCGTATTCTCTCCCCAAAACCTCCAGACCAATCTCAATCTCAATCTCCTTCTCACAAATCCCTTCGAGAAAGCGTCAGTTCGCTAGTACATCTACGAACAAAGATCAAAATAGAATATATTCCCCGTACGTTCCTTTCCCATTCCCTTTCCCCTCCACTCCACTCCCATTTCCCTTCCCCTTCCCCCTCCTCTCCATTCCCCACCACCCAACTAACCCACCCCCTTCCAAAACAGTGTCCGCTATCCCGCCGACCTAGCCACATACATCAGCACCTCGACGTCGACCTCCAAGCCCCTGTTAACACTATGGACCACATCGTATTGTTCCTCCTGCAAAAGCGTTGCGCCGATGCTGCGGAATATGATAGAGTCAGGGGTTGGGGAGATGGAAGGGGGAGTGTTGTATGCGGAGGTGGAGTTTGATGCGCCGGATGTGGTGGGGGAGGGGCTGGGGATGAGGTATTTGGTGAGGAGTGTACCGAGTTTGGTGGGG
>NGKG01000022.1:430132-470561 GCA_002162505.1 Myriosclerotinia scirpicola | reverse complement strand
TTGAATCTTGAATCTTGAATCTTGAATCTTGAATCTTGAATCTTGAATCTTGAATCTTGAATCTACTCCATTTCATACTCTGCTTCATATGTATACCTAGATGCTTAAATACTTAGATACCTAGATATCTAAATAGATGAATAGATGAATAGATGAAATCAAATTATTTCACTTCACTTCACAATACATCACATCACATCACTTCACTTCACATTTCTCAAATCAGCAAATCTTGAATAGGATGCAGGAATTATCATTTCCCCCTTCATTTCCCTCCCCCTCTCCCTCCCCCTCTCCCCCTTCATTTCCATTTCCATCTCCATCTCCATCTAATCTTTTCTATTCATCCATCCGTCCGTTCGTCTACTGATTATTTATCTTTTTGTCTTTGTCTCCTGCCTAGACCAACCAGATCACAGCATATCAAATGCCGTATCTCATCCCATCCTATCCCATCCCATTCATCATATTCTAACCCTATCCCTATCATTGAAATAGAATAATAGAATACCCCCCGCCCCTTACTCATCACCATCCATCCATCCATCTATCCATCCATTCGTTCAACTAATCCCATCCATCCCACATATCCCAGCCATCCCACTCATTCTCCCTCTCAACCTTATCCATCCATTCATCCCTCCATCCATCCCTCATATATTAATAACAAAAGCCAGGTAAGCAATATAAAGTATAATTGTAATATAATTTTCTCCCCATTCTCCCATCCTCCCATCCTCCCATTCTCCCTCTCCCTTTTTGACCATTCGATTCAAACCGAATTCATATCGCTCGCTCATACCCATACCTAGACCAAAAAAATCCCCACCCCTAGCCGACAAAAAAAAAGAAAATGCGCCTCATCACATAACGAGGTACGATTTCGTACCTCTTATACTAATGCAGAGTGTATTTCTTTACAAAAGATGCATTTGTTGAGACAAGAAAGGAAGGCGGAAATGAATTGTACTGTTATTACATGGATTTTGATTTTGATTTTGAACCAAAGGTCAGAGAGAAAAATGAATCGAATGTGTAGCTAGCTAGCTAATAAGCCAGCAAGCAAGCTTAAGCGTAGTATAAAGCTTCGACAAGATAGATGACTCCGAAGATTAAAAAGGCAATTGCTCCTCCTAATGTTACTGTGAAGTTATTAGTATTGAAATATCAAGATATGCCACAACGACTATTTGACTTACCAACCCTTAAACTAACTTTTCCTGCGATAGCTCTTCCTCCAATGACAGCTACACCAGTACATACAGCATGACCACTGACTGCACCACCAGTTACCCACCAATAATCTTGACCAGCAGCCATAGCAATTGTAGCAATTTGACTACGATCACCCCATTCTCCAAGGAAAGTCATGACAAATGTTTGTACCCAAGCTGGACTCAATAATAAGGAAAGAAGATTATTCAAGCCACCTGCAATGCCTTTCAATGTTGATCGTTTAGGAGAAGGCGATCGATCTGGCGATGATGAAGGGCTTCGGGGTGGAGATGGTAGACGAGATCCTGATCTAGATTTTCTTGTGCTGGTTCGTTGTCCACCACCGAGACCCATTTCGAGTGCATATGGTGAGATTGATGATCTTCTTCTTCCCTGTTGTTTTGCCAAATGTTCTTTCTCCTCGAGTTCCATTTCAACTTCTTTCATTTCTTCCGTCACACCTTCATCTGGACTCATGGCTAAACCTTCTTTCAACAATCGTCCTCCGAAGACCAAGAATAATCCCGCGGCAAGGAAATTCGTGAATCGTTTTGGGATCAAAGTAGGAACTGCATGACCTAGAACTGCAGATAGAATAGTCATAGCAATTAATGCAGAAAAGGCGGCGGAAAATACAAGGAGTCTGTCATGCTTCATAGCCATCAATGCTGCGATCAAAAATGTTTTGTCCCCAATTTCAGAGAATAGAATCATAGTGAGTGAGAGAAGATATGAATGCAAAGGTTGAATGAGACCTTCGTTGCCCTCTCCTTCCAATTCAAGCTTTGGAATGGCCTTCGAATCGGATTTCGTAACATCGAGGTGATCCTTGTTGGCAGAATTAGGAATTGGGTGAGGAGCATTATTCGTCTTATCTGGAAGATCTGTAGGTTTATCTAATCCAGCAAGATTATCAGTGCTGTCAGTCTCCTTATCATCAGTCTCCTTATTTTTCTTCGTTGTCGAATCCTTCTTCTGCGAATCTTTGGTGTCACTCTGTAATTTTTGTTCGGTATCGTGAGGTATTGGGGGTGCCTCTTTTGGTGACGCTGGCTTCTTTTCCACCTTCTCTCCCGTTTGACTTTCTTTACCCTTTCGCGTCTTATCCTTTTCACTCACACCTCCTTCAGTCCCCGTTGTGCCATGTTTAGGTAATTCTCGACTTGGATCGTTCATGACTCCGTCATTGCTTTGAGGGATTCTTGTACCATCAGCAGCTAGCATTATTATCTCCTCTTTTGATGTGGAAGTTTTCGCTGTAGGTGGCACGACCATTTCTCCATCTTCAAGCTTTGAATTGGAGCTCTTGGAATCTTTCGAATCCTTGGTATCCATTTTATCGCCAGTTGTAACATCCTTCTTCGGGTCTTTTTTGGTGGTGTCTACGAATGGACCAGCATGGGGCTTTCCATCTTTTCCATCGACTGGCGCATCTTTTGTACCAACATCATATTTTGCTTTATTATCGGTGACGCCTGTAACAGCTGATGATGAATCGTATCCAGAATCGACCTTCTTATCAATCTTTCCGGTTTGCGCATCAGTATCTTTCGAAAGGGTTGATTGTATATTATCTTGTGCCGCAGGGGATAGAGCTAGAGCCAATGATGGCAATAAAAGTAAAAGCAATGGGGATTGCTTTCTCCTGAATCTCATCTTGAATTATTATGCCTTTCGATTGAACTTGGTAGCAGATGTGATGGAGTGGTTGGTGGTTGCGGAGAAGAATTATAGTCAGGGGGGAATAGGGATTGTTGGAAGTGCAGGTGAGGCGTCAAATAGTGAATTGTATGTAGGTAGGTATACCTAGGTAGGTAGGTAGTACTAGTAGGTATATGGATGCCCAGGTGAGCTAAGGTCCAAACGACGTGTCCAATAATGGGTACTTTATTAGGTAGTGTAGAATGTTGTATTATGAAGATAGAGAAGCGTCCACGGGTATGGTATTAGAGGAGAAGCTCAAAGAGGGAGGAAAAGGTATCCATCCACTTTTCCCTTGTGGCTTGTGTCTGGATCAAACTGGATGGTCAGATTAAGTTTTTATTGGCTATAAAGGTCCATTAGTACTTTGTAGTGTATTTATTAATAGACATCTTTCGTTTTCTAGTATTTAAGCGGTGTTGGAGATAAATATAGTAGGTGTGAATCTAAAGGGGAGTAGCTTCACTTCATAAATATGGTAGGTGCGAATCTAAAAGGTTTATATACCTACCTAGGTAGCTTCACCTTATAAATATAACAGGTGCGAATCTAAAAGGTTTATAGCTTCACCTCGCATAGTAATAATAAATCACCCTCTTCCACACCTACAACCCGAATACCCACAGCGGGTTTCTGGTTACAGTGGTTATGGTATCTTCTGGCCTTATAAGGTCAGACATAGAGCTACATAGGTAGTAGGTAAGTAGGTAGGTAGAGTTATAAGAACCCCCTAAATAAGAAACTTTTCGGGTGAAGCTCTATATCAGTTCATCTACTCGAGTACACCTTTCTTTCGACATATTAGAGCTGGGCTGTCTTGATAGAGAATGATGCTGGGTGTAATAAGGGGTTTACGGTTGTGTTATATATACTCAACAATCGTAGTTATCGATCTTAGCAACGAAAAAGTATGGATAGGTTCAAAAGTCCCAATTGCAATTGGTCAATGTCACCTCGTTCTAGCCAAGGTTGCTCATTTGATTCAATTCAATTCACTTTTACCACACGTGATTGCGTGATTTTATTGCCTTAAATTATCAGGTTTCAAGCAGTTTCCCCCCACTTCTTCCTGCCACCCTGCCACCCAGCAACACAACAAAGCGCGTCAATTCATCCACACCATAACATCAACAACTCGACACTTTCAAACGGCATCAAAGATTCACGATAAGATACGAAAATTCCTGTACAATAACATTTGGGACATCGTTTAAGATCGCATCAGATCTGGACATTCGAGATGCCTCGAAGTTCCGGAAGTCCTGCAAGAAGATTCACTCGATCCACACGCAATCAGAGTGTAGATTTAGATGAGGCTCGATCCCGTCAAGGAAGTGTCAAAAGCACGGCGAGCAATAACCAGCAAAGAAGTCGCATGGCTGCTCGGAAAACTGCCGGCGCAAGAGGTTAGCATTATCTGTTCTGTATTGCGTTTTATAATTTATTGCTCACGAATTCTAGACTTACCTATAGTTGCAGAAGATAGAGAACCCCTGGCCGAGGAGAAGGACGAAGACCAGGACGAGGAGGACGAAGAGGAGGAGGATCCTGATGCGACCAAGGTCGCGGAGCCTTCAGAGTACTATCTACCGGAAGATGATCACGAAAGTAATCAACCTGACTCTTCCAACTTCGATGCCATGTCGGATACAAGGATTAATACGCCACAAACAGAACAGATGATGAAAAGCATAAATTCCAAATCGGCAGTTGCGTCCCTACATGATCTATATGATACATCTTGTCAGGTCATCAAAAATTTTGCGAAATTCCCTAATGGTTCAAAAAATGGGAAACGTCGTATTAAGATTTTGCAAGGTCAACGCAAAGCTTTCGAAGCAGCCAAAGAGCCATATCGTACGGAGCAGTTTATTGACCCTGAAATCGTACTGAAAAAGATCTTTGACTCCAAGGTGCCCGGAGATCAAGCCACCTCTCTTCCTGCGATCCTCCATTCGGCGAATCTCGCAACTTTGGCCATCGTAGTGAATGAACAACGGCGAACTCGTCAAGATCTGGATAAGTCTGGTCCGGAAAAACCAGAGGCATTGCTTTATTCTTTAAAAAAATCTTTTCCTGGCTCGTTTGTATTCCCCTTTACGAGGGCTCTGAGTACCGATCCTAGCGACCTAATAGAGGAGAGTTTTGATATGTTTCTGGATATACGAACCCAGCTATTTATAAATGCCTCGCGACGCTTGGAAAATCAGCCAAATTTCGATCCAGATCGGATCCTAGCAAAGTTCTTCCTTGAAGATGCAGAAGGGAAAGGAAATTTTGATGCCATTAACGAAGAGGAGCGCAAGGAAAGAACTGGTGAGAGGTTGGATCGAATCCGTGACTCATTCAAGCCTGCCGAGCAGGCTACAGGTCCCGGGAAATATATCGATTTTGACAGATTGGATAGGCTGTACCCCATATCCGGGTTTTATGATAATCTTATCAGCTACAGCAAAAAACGTTTAGTTGAAGTTGAGGCCATTATAGATATTCGGGGTGGGATCGAGCACGTAATCAAACCGCTTGATAAGCTTGTTGAAGATATTGAATCCGAATCCGAATCCGAATCCGAAATTTCTTTGCAATTGGACTCACCTAAGATAGTCACGGAGAGCAAAGATAGTCCAGTATCGAAGAAGGTGGTGCCCCCGCAGCCTTCACGAAAACCTCGCACAAGGTAGGAACTTGATTATTCTTTTTATCATTACACCCGATATAACTCAAACATTGAACCACCGCTAAAACTTTTCTAGTTATCATAATGATCCAGGCTCTGTGAAGTTTGTTGCAGAGCTCACAGCTAAAGCAGGTAGTCAGCGATTATATGATGGAGAAAAGTCCCCTATACCTGACGAAGAGCAAAAAAAGGATTCACAAATCACATCAAGCTTGAAAGAGTTCCATAAGTCACAGAATAAAGAGAATCGAAGTCCTAACAAGCATCAAGGTCGTGGGTCGACAACGAAAACTTCAACGCGAGGGATGTATAGGAAAAATCCTAATGCCGAAAAAGTGGAGTGGAATGAGGATAGCCAAGGATTTCTAAGACCTTCTCCCCCAAGAACCAACAAGCGCAAAAACCGCCTTTCTTCAGATGTTCAGACGGATGACGAGGAACTTCCCCAGCCAAGAATTAACAAGCGCAAAGCCTTTTCTCCAGATGTTCCGGCGGATAATGAAGCAAGTAGCTCCGATCAAGGCTTTCAAAATGATCAGAGGAAGACGGTCGTTCCTCGACGGAACGCTGAGCCTAGGCCTCAAGACCGCCCAAACAAGCGAGCTCGTACTGAAGTAGGTGAAAGTTCTCGGACACAAAACTCACGAGGTGGAGATAAATCTCAAGAGCCCTCTCCAATCCTTGCCAACGATGATGACGATGATGTACGAGGCCCTACCGCCTTCGAACAAAATCAGCAGACAAGAGAGCGATCGCAATCGCAGGTGTCCCGAATATCACAACTTCCACCAAGAGCACACTCAAACTCGAGCGTTATCCTAGGTGATAATGAAGACAGCGTTGAACAACCAAGTGACGACGACGAACCCCCTATTCCATTTACGCAAACGCAAAGCATCGCTCGCATCAACGCGCAAAGTGAAGCAGCAAGAGTTGGCATTAGGAGAGTACAAACTCGCGAACCATGGTCTGATAACGATACCGCAGTTCTCATAAGACATATTGGTGACGTCGGTTCTAATTGGGCAGAGATAGAGAGGCGTGGTAGTAGTAGTGATGGATTTGAACGAGATAATATCACACAAGTAAATCTAAAGGATAGAGCGAGAAATATAAAGGTATCGATGTTATTGTAAGTAACTAATCCTTGCCCCTACCCTTACCCTAGCCCTAGCCCTAGTCCTACATTTGAACGAACAGCACTAATGATTAATTTTATATAGAGCTGGTGAAAAGCTTCCACCCAGGTTCGATGAAGTTAAACTTAATGCTAGTTTGATTACCAGGGTTAAGAAAACATGGCCATATTATGACCCATTCACGGAAACCGGGCATGGAATTGAGTAATCCTGATGGTTGCTCATAGTCACAAAGCGTATCTCCGAACGGGTATACTGATTTTGTTGGCATACTGGTTTGAGGAAGCACATCCAACTGAAGGATAATTGTGCATCTTCTCAACACATAGTTCAGCTTCACGAAATTTTCTGGTTGATGACCGATTGTATGATAGGGTGGAGTTGGGCGGATCTCTGGAGTAGAGATGGGTGGGTGGGTGGATGGATGGATGTAAATATTGATGGGATGGATATGGTACGATGCATTTTGCGTGCGGGTAGAGAATTTACCAGATGTATTGAGGAATTAACGTAGCTGGATGAATGATTGGGATGGAGTTATTGAGGAGTTTGTTTGTCTTGATGATATCATGGGAAATTGGGTTTGGGAATGGGATGGGATGGGATGGCTTGGGATGGATGGGATGGGAAATCGTGTTTATTTCGTTGATACCATGTATTTATTATATCGTAATTATTTCACTTTTGCAATAGTTTATTTCGTGAGGTATTTGTTTTCTGGTTTTCGTTTTCATTTTCATTTTTGGTGGTTGGGGATGGGGATGGGGATGGGGATAGGGGGAGGGGGGTGTTTGGTGGGTAATCATTGTGATCTGTTAGGTATCTTCAAGTATCTATTAAGTATCTTTTCAAATAGAAAACTTTAACTCGTAAGGTATATAATATAGGGTATAGGGTATGAATAGGATATAAATAGGGTACGCATACTGTTAAATTCTAATTTATATAAGATTTATTAACTATTTAATATTTATATATTATTTAGAAGACTTTCTTACTCTATTATAATATAATAATAGTATAATAATATTACATATTAAAGACTATATATTAAAGACTACATTTTTATAATATTTCAACTAGTTACTATTTTATTTACAATTTATTTATTATTAATAAAATTATTTAATAAAGTTATTTAATAAAGTTATTTAATAAAGTTATTTAATAAAGTTATTTAATAAAGTTATTTAATAAAGTTATTGATATTCTTAAGCTAGCGAGCGCATGAACTATTCAGGTGGCGGGTTTCAGCATTCTAGGTAGGGGATCCATTACAAGTATAAATTACTATTACTATCCCGTACTATTCTATCCCATCCCATCCCATCCTATCCCGTACTATTCTATCCCATCTCATCTCATTCGATCTCATCTTATACAATCTTTAAAAATATAATTGTATCATTTATACTATACTATATAATATCTATATCTATAAAATAATTATAATACCTAAATACATACAATATTCAACCTCATTCAACCTCATTCCTCACCAAACCAAACCATATATCTATCTACTCCTAATCCAACTAATTATTCCTCACCACACCATTCCATCTCATCCCATCCCATACACTCCCATACACTCCCATCCCATATCAAAACCCAATCCCAATCCCAATCCCAAACGCCACTCCATCTCATCCTCCCTCATCCACTCTCATCAACCCTTTATTCATACCAAAAGCATACAAATCTAATCATATTCTATCATGCTATATCAAATAATATCCACCCATCCATCCATCCACCAATATCCACAACAAAAAAGAACAAACATCCAATCCCATCCCATCTCACAAGACAAAAAGCCAACCCAACCCAAATGCGTCTATCCGATCCCAAATACGATGGTAAGAGGCCTCTAATCCTCACCTCTCATCATGATTCCAACCGAGAAAAAGCATAATCTTATATCCCACCCCATCCCCCATCCCCCAACCACCTTCCACCTTCCACCTCCCACCTCAAGGAGCCAACCTATCCCTCACAATACACAAAATCCCATTATCAGGACAAACCTTAGTCCTCCCCAACTGCTTAGTCACCGGTCCCGTCGGACCCCCCACAAACTTCCAAAATCCAAAGAATTCACTCTGTCTCTTATCATCTTTCGGATATTGCGCGTCCCCCCACTTTCCCTTGTATTCCATTGCACCTAATGGACTTCCTTCACTGGCTGCCGTGAAACTTGCGCTTGCTATATCATATGTATAAAAATAAGATGAAAGGACCGGATCCCAGAGAGTTCCGCGAGATGTATAATCTTGAAGAAGACCTGCTGGCAGATTAAGATCAGGTATCGTATGGTCGTGGGTACCAGGGATAGCATAGTTAGCGTGGGAACCACGAGCTGAGTAGGCGATTGGTCTTTTGCCACTCTTTTCAACTACGGAATATTGGAATGCTTCTCCGTTTGCATGTTGAGAATACCAGACTGCTTGTGGTGTACCATTTGTGAATCGTATCATGTTATGTTCCCAGTCTCCTATATGATCACCTAGCTCTTGTCCGAAAACTATATTTCCTTGGTTATAAGCGTAGAAATACATGTAAAAAACGTCCACAAGGCCATTTCCATGATCGGAAAGGATTACTGAACAAGAGATGGCGTTTTGAGTGCGTCCGGTAGTTGATGATGGAACGACGCCATTAAGGTAAGCCGGGGAGGTAGTGACGTCAACATTGGAGGTTAGGTAGACATTAGGGCCCCAATTGTTCAATAAGGCAAGACTCTCGAGGTCAAGCGGAGAAGGGAGCTTATCATCGGGTATCATAGATAGATTGACATGAGGTTTAGTGTTGACGATTTGGGCGTACATATCTGAAGGGAAATACTTTTCTGCTTCGTCCAGCCAGACGAGTGGTGCTAAACATCCCACATGTTAGTCTTTACTATAATTATATGCATTTCAGATGCATTGACTGGGTTTCCTTACCATAATCAAACACGAACGAAGGTAGAGTAGTATTAGGTCTCGCAGACACATTATTAAATCCCAAAGCCGCCAATGTAAAACATGGCAACACGTGTTGTTGTCGGTAAAACATCACAACCAATAAAGCTATCACTATAATCTTTGTAGATTTGGATTAGCCTCGAAGTTCAATAAGTTCAATTCCAGTACCCAGTTCATAACGCCGTGTGCCAATAAAGAAGATATATGAATATCGTGTAAGGATTCGCAACATTAAGCATACCTCTAACCATATCGTAGCTGCAGGCCATTTAGGCCTAAGAGAATCTCTCCTCCACCAGCATATCCTCTTGATACCTGGTCTCTCAGCACCTGCGCCACTCGCGCAGCCCTTCTCCTCATCCATTGTATTGGTTGATTTCTCCACGGCCATGACCCTTGTTTGTTTGATTCCCGACAATGCCTAAATCCAAGCTCTAGGGAGATATATATTCCAACCCGTATAATATTCGTTTACGTATAGTCTTGGTATTTATTCGAATTTCGATGCGCCGACCTCAATGCGATGCGCAGCCGCGAAGGTGTATCGAATCAAATCCAAGCCCAACACTTAACCGCGCTTCAAATCCAAACCAACTCGTTACCAGCAGTAGCAGATCCTCAAAGTATAGAAAATCCGTCGTAAAAGTAAAGATGAGCGCAGTCCTCTTCGCCGTTGCCTGCCTTTTCAATACAACAAAACTCAAGTCCAAGCTCAAGCTCGAAGAGCCTCTTCCCTTCCTCTAAATACCAACTCTAGCAGCCTTCCACCGGTCAAATTATCGTAAGTATCGTACAATCGATCATGCAGAGCCCGCTCGTGCGCATTCAATCATCCACTCAATGATTCATTCACTCCCTTGCCCATACACCATCAAACTAACTCGAATCTTCCCGTGCGAGTCGTGAAAAGGTTCGATGTTTGTATAAAAGACAAAATTATTATTAGAAATGATAAGTATAGGTCAGCTGTAAGAAGACACACATCCATTCTCTTCTTGAAGGATGTATTGTTCAGCCATCAAGAAGTGTAGTTTGATGGTTTGGTGTTGAATAAGGTTCAATGCGATCCATTTCCCCAATTGGCCCTCGGAAGTTAAACTTACATCATCTCGCATCCACACTTGACTTGACTCGGCAGATGCGGTGCGCCACCAGATGGAGTGAATAAAAGTACCCGATTGGCTAAGGTTCAAATGGATCTCTTTTTTTGAATCATCCATAATCCGATTTCCGGGGTTGTGCATCTCATCTGATGAGGGGGTTTTATCTACAAGTATATCATTTGATAATATCAAAAGATACATCCATCATACGATCATTTGAATTTTAACAATAACATCCATCGTATACACATCACAAGTGACAATAGTAAATGAGTAAAAAAAAGGTAATAAGTAACTAAATAAGTAAGAGAGTGATATGCGCCATTCATGCCCAATAAACCTATCTCCTCCTGGAGCGGGCCTCAAAAGTACCCATTCATCCATCCTTTCCATTTCCCTTCCCTTCCAAGGTTCCCTTCGTTCTTAACCCAACATCATCCTATACACCCATACAAAAGAGAAAGTTCATTTTTTTCTCCATCCATAAACCTCCAAGTGCACTCTACTGTCGACCCTTTCAATAGAGTCAACAGTGGTGGAGATGTTTACAAGATTACCTAGTACATAGATGATCACTTTCCCATTTTGACTCCGTTTCCATTCCCATTCCCCTTTCTGTCCTATCCATTAACAATGTTATTTCTCTTCCTCACAGAGACATTCACCGATTCCTATCTTCTTCCCCCCTTCTGGGACTTCTACTTCTTGATCCAGACCCTAGACTCCCGCTTAAAAGATTCATCGAACTATCCACCAACATACTCCTCCAACTTTCTCCTTGCCTATTAACAGATCTGCTATGGCGGGTTGGTGTTGGGGGAGATATTCCTTGTTCTAGATCGCCTGCAATCTCATCTTCGAGATTACGAGAAATGGGAAGGGCAGAAGATGAGGAAGTGTTTACAGTTTCTGCTGCTTGAGCTTGTATATCGTCATCGCTATCGTCATCATGATAGGCTTCATAGCGCGGAGAGGAAGGTGACCCTCTAGCGAGTGATCGGACGACATCACCCTTGCAGATGGGACATGTTCGGCGGCGGGTTGTCAACCAAGGTGTTCTGAAATAATGGTCAGTCATTTTAACGAGTGGGGATGAGAAAAGTGAGACATACATGCAATCCACGTGAAATTCATGGCCACAAGGTAGACTCATGACTTGACTGACTCCATCCACATATTCTTCCAGACAAACTACGCACTCTACTTGCTTGCCCATATATTTCTTCCATTGGCTTGGCGATCCAACATTTTTTTCATGTTCATTAGGCTGAGGCATTGTGAGAGCAGGTACTTGTAGCGGGTTTGAATTGACTCGAGCAATATCTCCAGGCTCTGGGATACCTGTAGTTGTCCTTGATCTAGGACGAGGTCTGCTCGGTGTGGTGGTATGTGAAAGAAGGGGAGTGGTTGCTGAGGAACCGGTTGGGGATGGCACCGTTGGGGATCGATTGCCAGGTGTATTAATGGTTTGATAAGTTCTGACGGGTAATCTTTCGACAACCGATTTTGGTGCTCTCCAACGACGTCGCCTTATTCGAGATCTAAGCAGAAGTAATGCGTAGACCACGGTCAGAGTGACCAATGGACTCACTACTAATACTAGTAAAGTGTCGAGGAATGGGCTAGCTCCACTAGTCGGTGTTAATGTGACCCAAAGTCCATCTTCCTCGTCTTCCCCTTCATTATCGTCTTCATCGTCTTCGTCATCGATATCAACACTGCCCGTACTACTTGATCCTGGCGCAAGGAATTCAAAATCCTCTTCATCATCACCGAAGATAGTAGTCAAAATACCCTTTGTCTTGCTACCAGACGTGCTAGACTTTTCTGTCGTCTCCTTGCCCTTGGTCTTGGCCTTATCCACCTCGGAAGCGAGCTTAGGGGCATATTCTCCACTACCCGGTGTGATACTTCCCCCTCGTAGTTTAGGCGTTCCTTCAGTCTTTTCTTCCGTGGTACCACCTGAGTTCTTCTTTCCTGCCTTTGTCGGCTGGGGCGAATCATTCTTTGCTTGATTTGCATCAGACTTTCCTGTCTTCGTGGTCCCTGTTTTCGAGTTCTTCTCAGAATCCTTGCTATCAGATGATCCTACCAAATCTGGATCACGCCAATCTTGAACACCAATAACAAAATCATCCCCTGACGCAGGCTTATTTCCGCCCTTGCCAGTTTGTGACTTCTTGTCTGCATCTGCCTTTTCCTGGCCGGTAAGTTTGGCGGTGGATATTTTCTTTTTACCGGCGTTGTCATCGTCCTTCCAGTCATCAACTAGAACCCAATCAAGTTGACCACTGCTCGGTGGTCGACTGCTGTCCTTTACTGAATTTCGTCCACCGGTTCCGTAAAACAACGACTTGAACCAACCAGGCTTTTTGGTTTCAATTGTTGTAGTCTTCTCAACTTTCGAAGACGCTTTCTTATTTGCCTTATTCAAATTCGTTCGAGCCGCCTTCGTAGCTTTGGGTGTCGATGTCGTAGTTGTAAATGTGGGCTGAGATTCCTTCGTCTTTTTCTTTTTCGACACTTTCTTCGATTTGTCGTTCTTTTGAGCCTTCAATGCCGCCTTACCACCTTCATCCAACGCATCTTCCATGAAAGTCCCGGGACCTATGAGAGACGAGAGTAGATGTGCCGTGGTACGGGATGTAAAAATGGCTGGTATGGTCACATTTGATGTATCGCCCCGAGCATACATTTGGATGAGGGGTCCGCCGCTTTTGTCATCACCGACTATCAAAGCTATTCCACCCCTACGTTGTACCCATTTGACCTTTTCTAAAAACCCACAGCCTCCACGACTCAATAATACAACCTTCCCAGCAATCTCCGCACCTTCCTGTATTGATTGAATATCTGCATGATTTGCCTTGAGATCTGTGGGTTGCTTGTCAGTGGGCTTTGATACTGCTGATCCTGGCAGAGGATGATGAAGGTAATCATCGGTGCCATCATCCAATGAAGGTTCTACTCCGTCACGTTTGCTCTTTGTAGAACTACTCGACGTACGATCGATGAAGGCTTCATCGTCCACATTCGCCCTTTTTTTGGATTTCGACTTACTCGCAGTCGTCCCAGATTTATCATCTCCAGATTTGGTTCCTTCTGCCGCGCCGGACTTTGCATAGCTATCGACCCAACCTGGTACATCACTGCACCCTAATTCGCCTTCCGCCCCGGAGGCAACAGGACCTTGCCGTATGCTATCATCTCCAAACCCACTCCCTATCCAGAGCTGTCCCTTTAATCCCTCATTAGGTAATAAAGGCCCAAAAGCAGCAGGCCTTGCCAGGAAAGCAGTCGTGTTATCATTCGTAAGAGTTATGATCGCATTAGGAGGGAAGAGCGAGAATGGGGCTCGGAAGGAGAACAAAGACTGTATTCCTGTTTTTGGAGTTGTCGTAGAAGTAGCTACATTCTGCGGTGGATGAGAGGACCGCAGAGATAAGAATGTAAGAAAGAATGTAGTAAGGAGGAAAGCAACAATTATCACAATTCTTGGGGGTCGCATGATGGGGTATCGTATCGTAATTCTCAAATCTCAAATGTCAAATATCTTAAAAGCGCCGACAATACAACCCTTCAGCTCTACAGCTGGCCTTCGCACAAGCTTGATCGCATCCGACTGAATCGAAACGGATCGTTGGGAAAATATGTTTGTTGCAAAGTACAAACAAAACCGAGTTGGTAGGGAGAAAATAGGGTTGAAGTTGTGAAAGTCGTCGTGGGTCGAGATAAAGTACGCAGGTGGAATTGATTTGAGCCACAAAATACGTAGGCGAGCGGGATGATTGATCACCCAATAATGTATTTGGCTCACACAGGGGATTGTGGCTTGTTCATAACAACATCAACATAACAACAAAGAGGGGGATGACATGGCAAGTTATTCTAATATTGAATAGATTCAAATTAGTTTCACGACTTTTTAATCTATACAATAAAGTAGATCTGTTATACTCCTCCTCCAATATCTATTCTATCTATCTCTTCTACTCGTACGACTACTACCAATACTTGGATCTTTATATGCCAGCAAGCAATACGCATGCCAACACAAAGGGGCGTCAACTTTTGGATTACATACAAAGTACATTCTCCAGGGCTACGGTATATACATAATTACTTCGTACCTATCTACAAGTCCATTCGTACAGCTGGAGTGCAGCAATAAACACAGTGGAGTCATACTTATTTCGTACAAGTTGCCAGGTCAAGCAATAACGATCAATTCCCCGCTCTAATATTGTTATAGGAAATAGTTGTGGCTGTGTTTATACTTGATTGACATATAGAAAAGCTTGTTTTTGCTGATCTTCTGGAATTGGCGCAAACAGATGGAGTACATATCGAAGACTCGTATTTTATATTACCTGGGGATTCGATACAATAATATAACTTCTATTTCGTTTTTGTTTACACTCGCTCCTATACGCTCGCCCTTAGAATCCTATTTACGGAAGTCCGAATAGTGTCCTGAAAGACTTTGAATTCGACCGACCCCCTTTCCAACCGGGCAAGGCATGTCGCTACGAGTCTTCCTGCATCAAGGGGGCTGTAGAACGAAATTCGGGTTTGTTTCTTTCTTTCTTTCTCATTAACAAATTGATATGGTGGATATTGAGTTTTCTATGGTTTCAGAATCCACATTCTCTGCCCTTAACGCAGGCATTCGATAATTTACTACAGAGTATCAATCATCTCTGTCCTCAACTAGCCAGGCCACAGGTATTGTATAACATTGGCATTCGTTGCCAAAATTTCCCATCTTGTCAGGTCGCAATCAAAAAAGCTATTCTTCCATACCTTATATGCATTGCTCGGTATGGCTTGCCACCACACAATCTCAGTTGGGTCAATTCATCAACAGGAACATTATCAAAAGTCATTTGGTCCACCTACAGCACTATGCACGCTCTGACCCTACGCAACTTTAAATCCATACAGCTTCAAACTTTCACGTAGACTCTTGTCTCACACGGTCTACGGTAGTATCGTTACGGTTATTACTTGGTAGTTCTAAGTAATTGTTCCAGCCACGTCAAGCGCCTCATCCGTGCAGGTATGCTTTGAAATATTTCATATGGAAAGTTTATACGTACCGTGATCTGCCAAAACACTTTCTCAATCCAATATCACCTCTATTCTATCACCCGTTCTTTTGATCTCGAAGCTCATACTATGACTAACTTAGTCAGTTTCGCGGGCGAAGGAATGGTGGGTAGAGAGTTGGATGAGAGTGGTGCTAGTTATAGAGTTCATCAATCCGGGAGATATGGACATGCGAAGGAATATGGAACGCAGAGCACACTGTTTAGTGATAGTCCTGCGCCGCCGCATCAGAATGATCAATTTGCGGGGTGGAGGGATGCATGTGAATGAGCTTGTTAAGCATGTGAAGGTGTCAGGTTGGGGGGAGGGATAAGAGGGATAGTGAGGGGACTTCGGTGGAGAATGGGGAATGAAGACTGCGATGAGGTTGGGGTGGGGTGGGGACAGATCAGAGGGTGGTGGGAGTTGAGAAATAACTAACAATAACCAGAAGATTGGATAAGGGTAGGGGGTACAGAGTGATGATTTTGAATTTTGCGGTTAAGTATGAATGGGGGTGAGATGTGTGTATTTTTGATTTTTTCCGTCTCTTTGGTCTTCGGCTTTTATAAGTATTCGATTCTATGTACGTCGCGGGATGGCATATCATATTGCGTTATAGTTAGCGCAGTATCATGTGTGTACCTTTTACAATAACTCAAAGTAGTTTCATTGACCATCATTGTATAAAAAATTTCATCTAAAATATCTTCATTTCACGTCGTAATGCCCAAGTGACATTAGCGAACAGGAGACTAGAGTCGATTTCGCCAGGGTATCAAGAAATCGTACACCGAGTCATCAGCTCATCGCTATTCACATTCTAATGTACATTCAATAATATTTCATTCCCCATCTACCTTATCTTTCACGGCTTCATGTAAATTGATGATTTATAACTATTCATTGGCCTACTTAAATGCAACTAATACACGGTGGTTTGCGCGTGTTTTACCACCAGAGGAGGCTCTTGGGGTGTCATTTAGAGTTGGAGAGCGAAATAGAAAGGTGGAATGTGCAAAATACTGGGTACAATTTACAAGAGTATCACTTTTGTGGTATGGAAACTAGGTATGTGAGTGACGAAGTTGTGGTTTTGCAGATCAGGCGTTTTTATTATACATTATACATTATCGGCCGTCGGCCATCGACCATCTTCAAGATCTAGACAAAAGCAACAAATTAGCCGCAGCCTCTTCAAGTCTCGCAGCCTCCGTCGCAGTATCTGTCACAGCCTTTACGCAGTCTGGACACAATTCATTAAGGGGGGTCTGAGTATCATAATGTGAGGCACGACCGTCCCCCTCTTGACAGTATATTGTATTCTCAGGACGACGTTGATGTTTCTTCGGAAAAACTTTTCCCGTAAGCTTCATGGATTTCGGGCATTGCTGAGAATAGTAGAGTGCCGTGCGAGCTGCGTCGTTCATTCCGGAGTGCCGGCTGCTGCAGTCGTAGAATCTGTAGGTGAAAAGGCACATCTGTGGTGGGTTATAAGTGCTGGGTTCATGCAAAGTGAAGGAAAGTCCCTTACGATGTGAGCGTTTGCCAGACAAGTGAAGAAACTTTAAATTGATGTATCGGAATACTTAGAATAGAGATTAGCTTACAATAACCAGACATCAGAGCCCAGTACGTACCAGAATGTTGGTTCGCGTAGAACAAAGTGTTCGGGCAAACTAGTGTTTGAGGATGTTTGAATGTTTGAACGAGATTGCGTTGTAGTAGGGCGAGGCTTTAATTCGGATTGTGTGTTCGAGTAGGATCGAAGGTCTTGATATGAGGCAATGTGAGGTAAAGGGAGTGATCCGCCGGATCAAAGTTTTCCTATTGGAATAAATATAAGCTTGTTATATTCGCAGTTCAAAGTTCGGTACATGCATACCTGAATACTGATGTAAGTACAATAAGGTATTCAGCTAGGACTGGATGTATGATATTCGAGCAAGATTTAATGCTCAAGTGAGATGGAGCGTTTGGCTAGCAAAAAGTGTTGAATTAGGATGGTGTGCTGGGGTGAAAACGGTTGAGTGGGATAAAATGTTGAAAAGGATTTCTTTTAAAGACCTTTCAATCGATCATTATTCATACCTTTAATATAAAGCAGAGTCTATTTGACTCTGTCTTTCTAAATTGTCCCAACTCACTTCTTCAGGAGTCACCTAATTACTCAAGATCCTTTTCAGCACTTTGTAAGAATACAATAGAGGCAAGGTCCGAGTTAAGCAGATGTTTACATATGACTTTAATCTTTGTCCAAGTTGGCATGGGTAGCAATCTCGAATTGATGTTATGTAAGATCACATATTACTAAAGGAGTATTTTTCGAGATGTTTAGAGAAATCCTTAAGGCATGCATGTTTTTACTCAAAGACCCAGTCTCCCTAGTACCACGATAACCAAACAACCTTTCAAAGTTTTCACCGAGAGAAATCTTTAATATATTCACTTCAAATTGCCAGTTGACAATGAAGGTTTTAATTTGATAAAATTGACAACATAACTCTAATTCGGGCTCGGTTTATTTCCCTGCGCGGTGGTTGTGTATCTGATCACTCGAGGAGTCGCGGAGGTAAATACTAAGGGGGTTGGTTCATTTAATTTGCGATAAGGAGAGATGTGCGAAATACTTGGTTTATTGCATAGCTATATAATATCGAGGGTAGAAATGAAAACCTAGTACGTGAGTGACAAAGTCATGGATGTTTTTGAAAATCAGGCATTATTGCTATCTATTATTTACTATTCATTATTCATTATCCATCCACCTTCCACTATGTAACAGCCCCATTTTCAATTCTGCTCATTCGACATGAAATAGCCGCAGCACTATGTAGTATGCGTCGCCCCTCGTTCCCGTCCTCTCCTATTAACATCCGCAGTATGACAACCACGACAATCTTGTGCGTCGCCCCTCGTTCCCGTTCTCTCCTTTTAAAATCCGCAGTATCACCACTAAGACAATCTCGATCATTGTCATTGTTGCTGGGGGCATTGATTTCCGTACGAGGACGTTGACACCGCTGAAGATCTGGGCGTTCCCGCGCATCTTTACATAACTCAATGCCCCCGACTAATCTATGGTTGCACTTGAACTTTACGATGGTATCTTCACACACCTGGGATATTATGTGTGTTATATTATTTTCTATTTGTGATGATGAGGGAGAAGGAAGGAAGAAATAAAGTCACTTGCGGTGCGATATGATTTCTATAGATACTAGAAGTGTGTACGTTTCGGGTTGGGATATCGGAGACTTGGTGGACTTTTGAAATAAATGTGAGCTTGTTCCCAGTACCCAGAGTTTAAAGTCTAACGCGTACGAATAGAAGGCTGTTCCAAGTAGAACAGAATGTTTGGATAAAGTGGTGTCCAAGGAAGATTGAATTTTCGAACGGTTTGTGTTGTACTGGGATAGAGTGCTCGAGTAGGATCGAAGGTAAGGGGTTTGGGTTGATTATCGTAAAGCTTGCTTTGGAATAACTATGTAGTATGAGTTTATTGTGTTCAAGCTTTAGAATTCAGACCTTCGGTACATACATGAAGTGATCCAAGACAAATACAGTACTCGACTAGGATCGAATGATTAAAGAGGAGTGTTGGAGTAGATGGAGCGTTACAGTAAAGTGGAGCGGTTTGGTAGAACAAAGTATTGAAGTATAATAAAGTAATGGAGCGGAACAGGGCTATCTTGCTATCTTTATATCTTTATATTTTTATGGTTTGACTGAAGAACATATATTTGGTTGTGTGATGAAGAAGAAGAGAAGTTTACAGAAGTAGGAAGTTTCAAGCTATTTCAGCACTTCGAAATAATACTCCAATCAGTCATTCATTAATATCATGAATTAATTTTGGAGTAATATTCGAATCGTACCTTCATTAATATTCTCAATTACTAAGAGAGTTTTATGACTGGTATTATAATTCACAAGTTTAAGATACAGCCAACCTCATTTCTTGCTATGCTTCAGACTACCTCAGTCATCGCAACTACTTGGTTTTGTATAGTAATTTTTGACAAATTCACATTCTTTACTTATTTATGTTTATTCAACGGTACTCTTTTTTTGGGGGGGTGGGCTAGGTAGGGGGAAAATCAGGCGTCTTTACTATTCATTATCTACTATCCTTCAAGATCTAGACATGTCGTATAACACTCTCGAAGCTGCAACTAGCTCTCTTGCTTCCTCTTCCTTGGTACATTCTTGACACATTTCATCCAACTCCTCGTCATAAACGACACAAGAACGACGGTTCCTTGGACAATCTATTTTGTCCTCTATGGCAGTTGAACATCGGTCGATTTTCCAATATTTCAAGCGATTTTTGCCTTCCATATTGAAGTGATGATCGTTGCACATATACTTTTGGTATTCGTCTGTGCACATCTATAGTATGTTAGATCTAATATTCATTTGGAAGGTGAGAATTGTCTTACGATGTAGCGTAGATAAGTATATGAACCTCGGATCGATAGATATACTTTAGGCTGAGATTGATATCAGCTTGAGGTGTCCAAAGGCCAGAGACCAGAGGTATCACGTACCAGGATATTGGTTCAAGTAGAACAGAATGTTATGGTAGCGTAGAGTATTCACGCAGCGTAGGTTCAAAAAGGCTTGATGGTTCTGATGTAGGGCGAAGAGTTTGGGTTTGGAGAATCGGAGGCTTGCTATTGCAACTTTGAAAGGAGGCAATGATCAGGTAGAATAGCGCTCTTTTGGACAGAGATACGTGGAATTTTTTGGATGTGGTTGAATAGCGTGTATTTTTTGTATAGTGTAAAGGAAAGGTTTATCAAAAAGTAGGAAATCTCAAGCCTTTTAAGCACTTCAAAGCAATGATTAGGTCATTTTTTTCATTAATATTCTCAGTCATTGAGAGCAGTTCATGACTAGCATCACAATTCACGTCATGATTCATATGTTAAGCATATAGTAGGCCCGTCCCAATTCGCTTTTATTGCTTTTTTCTCTTCCCCCCCCCTGCTCTTCTCTGCTCTTCGGGGGAGTCAAACAGCCTTTCTACACCTCAGACTACCTCATATCTATTACAAATCATATTGCGTTATACAATAAGTTGCTTAATCATTCCTATTTATTTACTTCCTGTCAGTGTAGGCATTAGTATACGGTAGTATTACTGTGGCGCGTATTGGAGGTTTAATATTGTACTTTGTATGTATTAGTATAAGATTATACTACTTCTATATGTATTATTGTAAACAAATATCATTAATAATATTAAAATATTAGAATTCGAATTGAAATGTAGTATATTTTAATATATTTTAGGAATGCAAACTTTTAAAACATTCAAATTAGGCAATAATGAAGTATTCCAAGTTTTATTCTGTATATCTGTATCTTTCTAGTGGTATGTAATTGTTTTTAATATGTTTAATATTACTAGTGATATAGAATCTAATATTATATATTGATGTATTTTCAAAGAATTTAATACTTACTATTAAAATGGAGCGTAATCAAAATACTGAAAATACTAATGCTTACACTGCTTCTTGTAGGGTAACAGCAATATTATTAATATTGCGGCATAAGTAGTTTGAAAAAGTCATGTTTTTGAAAATCAGGCGTCTTTACTATTTACTAATTATTATCGACTATCTCCAAACTCTAGAACAATTCCCCAAGAAATTCCACAAGAGCACATCTTTCCCTTTTCGTTTCCATGCCAATATCCATTTATCTTCTAGGTCTTTTCTTTCCCCGCTGGATCCCCTCTGCCTCTGAATCTTCCTCGAGCTCTGAATCTCCTTCTACCTCTGTATCTCCGTCTAACTCTGTATCTCTCTCTAGCTCTGAATGTCTCTCTTGCCCTGAATATTCCCACGGTGAAATTGACCACTCTGATTCTCCCTCTACTGTCTCTGGATCTCTCTTTAGCTCTGAATGTCTCTCTATCTCTGAATGTCCCTTTGCTGCCTCTAGATCGTCATCTGCCTCTAAATATCCCTTTACTGCCTCTAAATATCCCTTTACTACCTCTTGATCTCCTTTTGCTGCCTCTAGATATCCTTTTGCTACCTCTACATCTCCCTTTGCTGCCTCTAGATATCCCTTTGCTGCCTCTCGATCTCCCTCCGCCTTTGAATCTTCCTCTGCCTTTTCTCTCTCGCGATCAGCTTTTCGCAACTTTCTAAACAAAGCTTTACATTCTGGGCAGTAATTGACGAATCCCATGTCTCCTCCGTCCGACGAAGGTGATGTTTCCTCCTTTGTGCATCCATCGCATCTTCCCGTGATCATTTGTCTTCCCCTATCTTGACTAGCATTGCATTTCATGTTTTTGTATTTACAGGTATCACATTTTGGTTTGGGGATGGGTTCAGGGTCGCTGCTTTGCATTTTCGATGGTGTGATCCGAATATCTTGGATGTTGTGAATTGTCTTTGTGTTTTCTGGATGTTCTGAAGATATTTTGAGAGCGCGGAATTGTAGAACGCTAGCTCTATATCCTGATGCTAAACAAGTATGTAGGCTTCGGGTTGGTAGATCAAAGGCGTTGACAGGTTGCTATTGTGACCACCATGAGCTAATTATTTTCAAACCCAAGGGCTTAATACCCACCTGAACTGATCCAGGTAGAATAAGCGTTTTAATAGGAATAGAGTGCTCGAGTACGATCGAAGGTAAGAAGTTTGGGGTTTCTACCCGATAACTAAGTAGTATAAGCCTTTGTGTTCGATTCTTAGGGCCAAGACTCTCAATACGTACTTAAACCAGTCTAAGTAGATTGGGTATTTAGCTAAAACTAGATGCTTAAACAAGATGGAGTGTTGGTGTAGAATAGAGCATTGACATAAAATTGGGTATCTAAATGTTGAAACAAAATAAAGTACCATAGTAGAAGAAAATACGAAAACAAAGTTATTTTTAAGCAATATTGAGTTCTGAATTTGTTAAAGAATGTATGTTTATGTGATGAAGAAGAAAGTTTTACCAAAAGCGGGAGATCTCGAGCCTTTTATATACTTTAGAGAGGTAGTTTCCCTGCTAACATTTACAATAATCCCAAGGATTCTGACTGGAATTACCATTTGAAGCCTCACAAATGTGTCAAAAAGGTCATCAAATGATAATCCAAGGGATATTATTCGCTTTTCCAGTCACTCAGAGAAGGTCTCCTCACGAGTGAGATTGAACCTAAAGATTCATTGATATATCAAAACGGATGGGAAATTGCCAGTTCCAGTCACCCATGGGGTTTTTGACTGGGATTGTAATTTGAGATATTATTCTTATATCCCAAATGATATGAACGTTTAAATGACACACATATATCTTTGCACGATGACTCCTAGTCACCTACAGGCCTTTCCGACTGACATGATCATATTGAGCATGATTTATTCAGAATAGTTGGATTTTGGTCATTCTAGAAATGCGATGGGTCTTCCTCCTTCAAACAACCTTATGGACCGTGTTCCCAACGTATGTTTTATGTTCAATAAAAATACTTGGAGTCACTGCTACTTGCAGCAAGTTTTGGTCTGAAATCAAAGAAAAAGAAATATTAGCCTTGTAGGCTCTAACTGTAAGACGCAATATACCTACTAAGGTCTACCAAAATAGTCTTGGATTGCTAGCAGGATGTTAATATATGTTAAAAACTGTTTGATTATTGACATGCATATTAGTATCATTCTATCCAGTCTATACCTTAACCTCTACGGAAATTTCTCCGTCTACAGCCCCCTCCATCAATAAATTTATTCATTTTTTCTCTCCCCATCCACCTCCGGCTTCTTCTCCGCAGCTACTCCCATGGCAGCCAATGCCTTCTCAATCTTCCTATAAGCAAACGAGAAGCTAGGATAGAGGAATGGCCTTAGATCGTATCGATTGTCGTCGGCTTCAAGAAGTTAGTAATTGGCTTCGAAATTGCATGGAAATTTACATGAAATTTTGCATGAAACAATAGGACAGGGGAGGCAAGAAATAGGAGAAAGGGGTAGGGAACACATACGCGAATATTGTTCAGCATGATAACTCGGGGTAAGCGTAGTCATCTTATGGCGATTAATAGAATAACACCAAAAGAACCATCTAGTTTTCTCATATATTTCGCGTGGTGAGAGAACGTGGCCCCATTCATGTAGGAGTTTAGTCCACATTCCATATGGCCCTAATTTATCTACTTTGCGAAGGCGACCATAGATAGATAGTTCATTATAGCTCATACCCATATCAGCTTCATCGCTCTGTACATAATCTTCGGTGATAGGTTCGAGTTCAGCGGTTGGTGGAGCGTCAATGAAGTCCCTGAGAAGTGGCATTTCGAATTCTGTACTGGCCCAAAGAATGAATCTCTTCAAGTCAGTCTTTGAGATGGCGCCGATGGGATTGATGTCTGCACTACTACAGTCGTATTTCGTGAAGTAGCCTCTGAGTGATTCGTCAACATTTGCGGAGCCTAAGACTAACAGAGATCCAGGTTTTGTGCGGCCTCGAACGGTTGGTAGGAGTTGAGCAAAAAGATATGCCAAAACCATGCGAAGTCTAGCTTGGATGTTTTGTAATGCCAAGTTTGATGCTGGTGTGCCTCCATACATCTTGTATCTTGGCGTGTAACTAGTGACGGTCGTGAACAGTGTGGTGACGGCTGAAACAACAGTATCAATGTTGAAGTCAAGATGATAACTACCAATTTTTTCACCTAAATCTTTCGCTCGACTTCGTGTTTCTGCCGAAGAATTCTCGGATCCCATATATGCAGTGTGAAAGATGCGATTGGCGATATCTTGTGAATTAGATGGGCGCCATGTGCTATCTTCCTCTTCTCCAACAATCCTAAGCAGATCTTCAACAACCTGTGGGTTATCGCCTTTCTCGACTGCCGCATAGACGATTCTACACATAGAATGAACTATAACTGAAGTCGCACAACTATCGATTCCACCAGATAATGGCACAAAGTATCCAGCTTGGCGAGATCGACGGAGATAATCCCATAAGAAACAAGCGGGACCAAGCGCAATCTCTTCCTCAGGAACGTGATACCTAGTCGAGATTTCCTTGGTAGGTTGCACCAGAGGATTGACGTCCTCGGCATCACTCGAAAGACTCATACCGGCTTCGATCCTTTCGTACGGAGCTGTTTCCCTCGCTTGCATTGCACGGGATCTAAAGGTTCTATAAGCCCTCACCTCTTCTAAATCAACAGTGGCGGTCACCACTTCTACATCATATAACGAAAATTGGCTGGCTTGGGCGACAACCTTGCCATTGACGACAATCATAGCTGATCCATCGTAGTAAAGACGATCACCATCACAACCTTGCTGATTTGCATAGAGATAGATGCCTCCAGATTTCAAGGTAGCTTCCTTGATCAGTTCGAGCCGAATGTTTAGCTTACGAAGCTCATGATGACTGCCACTGCTGTTGGTGAAGATTTCAACACCATCCAATGACATATTTATATGAGGTGCTCTTGGCGTGAATAATTCTTCACAAGTCTCAGCACCAAAGCACGAATCGTAAGTACTGATAACAGCATCTCCAATAGGAACCTTATACTGCCCCGTTACTTTTGTGATCAGCCTTGGCAAATAATATTGCTCGACGATCCTCTCTCCTTTCCATGGTGTGAACCATCTCTGCTCACGATAGTTCCCATCTGAAGCCAAGGAGAGCTTAGGGCGAATGAGTAATATCTATATTTTCCTTAGCTGCATTTCTTCAACATATTAAAGAACAGTAACTAACCCTGGAGTTATACACAATAATTCTGCAATTATAGTTCACATTCTTATGGCGAACCGGCATTCCTATATCCAGCAGAATATCCTGGCATTCCTTATGGGCAATAATCTCGGCGAGAGATTCCCACGAGTGCAGCTCTGTATCTGACTCCAGACTAAAGTGATTGTCAGTTGTTGATTGTTGAACCTGGGTGAATCTTCCTTACAAATGATCCTGACATCCATAACCAGTGACCTCCAGTTCCGGCCCAACACGTAATGACGCACCCGCAGCCTTTGCGCGTCGAATACTTTCGATAATGCGCTTTTGATTTCCATCAAAATCTAAAGCCCATTGATTCAAATTGCATGTCGCGAGGGTAGCTAGATGTCCCATTTTGTTTGACTTTGACTTTGACTTTGACTTTGGGAATGTTATCGAGATCAGATTTTCGGATTGTAGGTTCAAAGCTGTTGAAATTGATCTACGAACCGGAGTTGCTCATTTGGAAGTGGGGGCGGGTCGCTTTGGAGGGGTAGATTGAAGAAGATGCGGATTGTAGAACAGAAAGACAAGGGTAGATATCTAGTAAGCGGCAAGCCACCTTCACCTGTGTGCCTGTACATCGTGACCTGATAAAAGCACCCCGTTTCGCTAAATAGTCACACGACTTGCCGATATTCTTCCGATGGAGCGCCATTCTATCCGTAAGGCTGACATCCCATACATTTTTCCTTTCCTCACCTCAGCCTTATCAACCATGCTCCCCAAACCATGTCCCAACGCCTATACTCCGCCCTGAGGAAAGGATCTCCTGCGCGACACTTTCTCAAAGACTTCTCCTATTGGGGTTTCGTGATTGCATCATGGGTCCCGGCCGTCATATTTTTCAATCAATATATCGCCGAATTGCACACTATTAATGGCGCTTCTATGTATCCGTTCTTGAATACCGGGTATAATGAGAGTCTTACGAGGGATCTGTGTTTGGTTGATAAACGGAGTCCTACTAAGGGATTAGAGAGGGGAATGCTTGTTTCTTTTCGGTTTGTCTTCAAATCATGATTAGAATTCCAGCGCTAATCTTTTACTCATCAGATCCCCATATCACCCCGAAACTCTAGTAGTAAAACGCATCATAGCTCTCGAAGGCGATCGAGTCTACACGCATTCTCCATATCCCTACCCAATTGCAGATATACCAGCAGGACATGTATGGGTGGAGGGAGATAATGCAGATGCGAGGAAAACGCTGGATAGTAATCATTATGGGCCGATTGCGATGAATTTGATTACAGGAAAACTGACGCATGTGTTGTGGCCTTTGGGGAGTAGTGGAGCTATCAGGTGGGATAGATGGAAGGGAAAGACAAGAGTTGTGAAGGGGTGGAATGGTGGGAGTTGATGTGGCTTGGATGAGGAATCAGCGAGTAGAGTCACGGATTTGGGGGGGCGGAGTCAGAAGATATGTCTATTGCGAGGATAGCACTTTCAGGAAGCTTGACATAGATCATGAGATGCCTCGAAAAGCAGGTCTGGCGTTCTTCAATGGCGTCATCTGGTACTGTACTGTTGGAATGAATCTTAATATGCTCCATCAATTGGACAAAGCATAAAATCTTGCTGTAAATTGGCTCTCATAGCCCTATTCAAACCGACCTTGAGATAGGTAGTTTGAACATATTTTGCATCTCCTGCAATCGCAAAAGCTTACAGGTTTGAAATCCTAAATGAAGTGTATATCCGCGAATGTCTTGAATACCCAAAACAAATGGAGCAACATGGATTCATGGATTTAACCCCCTATCACTTCGCCTGTTTACCGTGAGCACCAAGCACGTGAGCATTATAGCACACAAATACTCAACTTATAGGAGACCATGGTTTCTAAAGCAGATGAAGTTGAGAAGCTTCGATCGAGTCTCTACAAAGTGATTCAATCTCATTTGAAAGCATGCTCTACGAATAGACTGGTCTTCGAACTGTAGCATACCTATATATTGGAATCAAGAATGGTTAAAACATTTTAAACTGCAGTTCGATGGTATAAATTATACTCCCAAGAATTCCGATGAGTACATTCCACTATTCTATTCGAAGTCATGCTCAACACAAAATTCACATTCTACAAGTTATTGGTTTCTGCGATATAAGATCACCAAATCATAAAAATGTTGCCTACCCAGAATAATCATTTCAAGATGTACATCATACATATCTCCAATCACTTGAAGCATTCGCTACATGGCTAATTTGCTTGGGTCCTCGAGAGCGAAACTCGGAAGGATATGCGTAGCATCTTGACATCTGATGCTGCCATCCTCAACCAATTGTGAATGGAAATATATAGCGCTTTCTGTAAAAATTTCCAAAGTGTACTCTCCAGTGACACTGCTGGAGCATCACTTTAAAGCTCAGTTCAACAACTCGCTGTACCTACAATATGTTCATGCAAAGTGAACAGGGTAAACCTAGAATGTCTTATCTTAATTTTGATATGTCCTTATTTGCATATTAGAAGCTATTATGGCTCTACTATGCGCCTACAATGCAAACAAATCCATGAACCAATGTTTTGGTCTAATCAGAATGCTTTTTGATCCCCCATATAAACCCTTTTTACATCTCCACTTGGTTCTCATCACTCTCACTCATGCTCTCATCTCCACTGACTTCGGCGTTTTCACGTTCTCTCTTCTCCATGAGTGCTTGTAACTCAGCATCATCATTCTCGGTGACTGCCTTAGGCTCCATCTTGACGATTAATCCACCTCCTGCAGCCTCAATGTTCTTTCTAATGTCCACAATTGCGGCTTCCAAAGTCGAGATACCAACTTGCTTTTCCAGACATGTGCTTGTAAGAACGTAGAGTGGTGGGGAAACGAGCTTGACTTTGACTTGATTATCTGCGGTGTTTCTGGCTTCAGCGGTTCTTAAAGCGGTCTTAACGGCATCAATTCCCTCATATCCAAAGCATGTAACTTCAACATCGGCACGGACTTTTGTTGGTTGTGGTGTGAGACGTTTTCCGATATATGATTTTAATTCCTCGGCGACGATATCGTTAGGGAATGAGACGTCTTGCCAAGTATCAGTGTTTCTAGGAGAAGGTCAGTTTACACAGAATATCCAAGGAAACCAGGAATGTCATACGTTATCGAAAGCTTGAAAGCATCAACAGCATGTCCGTATTTCTTGTTCAATGGCCACACAATCTTCTCATACAAATCTTCGATAGGGTGCTTTGTCTTTTCCGCAACGTGGCGCATAATCGAATGAACCATTTTACCCTTGTTGTATCGTTCCTCACACCTTACAATATCTTCAGGTGACACTCTTCGTTTGGAAAGATCAATATAACCTGCAATCGATCAGATCAGCCTTCCGCTGCAATATAACATATAAGTATTTTTTTGGCATACCCTTCTCCTTGTCGACTCTAAGAACGACCACAACCTCATTACGTCCAACACGAATAAGCTTTTGAATACTTCTAATACGACGTCTAGATAATTCGGAGAGGAGAATCATGCCATCGATGTTGTCATATTCCAAGAGCTTAACATAGGCACCCATTTCTGCGATCTGCGAAGCTGGAGATTAGCGTCTCTGCTACACTTAAACTTGCGCCTAGATGATCCCCTACCTGCTTGACATTCACCATGACGAAGCTATCGATCTCTGGAAACTTTTCTTCATAGAAACGGCAATTTGTGAGAGACATGATTGCGATTGTTGCGCGGCGGTGCGCGGGGTGAAAATTTTGTGGTTTTCGTTTGGCTTCGTTGCCAGATTCGAGGTACTCGTTGGAATATCGAATTTGTAGGATCAAGATGTTGGTATTGTTCTTCTTTGTACGAATTTAAATTCGTGATAGATTTCTTAAAGAGTCACAATCTGCGGTCGCCCGGCGTTTGATTTGATGGGGAGGGGCGTAGTGGGATGGTCTCGCTAAATAATAAAAGCTGGAGATTTTTGATTGGTGCAGTGACGTTAGTACTGTGAATGTGAATGTGAATGTTTGAAATTCCAAGGTGATTGATTCCTCTTCCAATACAACAACCATTAGCCGTACTCAAATATGGAATTGTCGGTAGATATGCGAAAGTGGAGTATTTATGAATAGCAGTTTTTATTCTGCTAATATTTACAACCTTTTGACGCCAAATCATGTCTTCTGAAACTGTTTCCTCACTGGTCGGAAGCTCTGTGAGCTCCATGGACTCGACAATAGCTTCAACCATGGCCCTGGCGGCTACTGGCATACCAGCAAACCAAACACATATTGAAGCAGCGGGATCATGGTTTGGAGTATTTGGGAAGATGACTATGTTCCTCATCAGAGTGATTCCGGGGATTCTTTACTGGGTTATAACTTTCACGACAATTACAATGCCGACTTTCCTCTTCACACTGTTCTCTACCAGCTTGACATTTACTATGAATGCTACAACTTTGTATGTGCCATTTGATCTACTCTAGTACCAGTACTAACCATTTACTTTAGGATGTTAATCATGGTGGCTTTCGTGTCAACCATGAGTTGGTTTGTGCGATACCGATTTCTCAATATGTACTCTCGATTACCTCCGGAACCTCAGCGAAAGGAGCCCCAGATAGACCTCTATCCAGATACACAAGAAGAAGGATCAAAGTCAGGGTTCTCTAATTACTTGGATGAGTTTCTTAGTGCCATCAAAATCTTTGGTTACTTGGAACGCCCTGTATTCCACGAACTCACCCGTTCGATGCAAACAAGGAAGCTCATAGCGGGCGAAACATTGAATCTTGAAGAGGAGAAGGGATTCTGTTTGGTGGTTGATGGATTAGTGGAAATTTTTGTCAAGTCTGCTCGGGAAGGGCGCGAATCTGATGCTGATCCTATGTCATATGATCGAGAGGATTCGGATAGTGGATCTGGCCCTCATCGTAGTGGTGGGCATCAGGGCTACCAGCTGTTAACTGAGGTCAAGAATGGTGCACCTATGTCGTCTCTCTTCTCTATACTTTCATTATTTACCGAAGATGTCAAGTTGAGACATTCAGATGATGAAGATTTCGATGGAAGTGCTTCTGGTACCCCTTATGGTAATTCGAATCATCACGAATTTGGCAATAGCCATGACGCTCCTCCATCACTCCCTACAAGTCCAATATATGGAGCTCCTAGTCAAGATGATCAAAGAGATGGCAGAGATCGTCGTGCTTCAACGACTACTGCCAATGGAAGAATACCTCCATTGTCATTGGATGCTGCAGCCAACATCCACCCACGTCGGCCTAGGCCTAAGAGATTAAATACAACTTCTGTCCACCCTGACATTGTTGCTAGAGCTACAGTTGACACTACAATTGCTATAATTCCTGCTAGCGCTTTCCGTCGGTTAACCAGAGTATACCCTAAGGCTACAGCACACATCGTTCAGGTCATTTTAACAAGATTACAAAGAGTCACCCTCGCGACTGGACATTCTTATCTTGGGTTAACTAGCGAGGTTTTACGCACTGAAAAGCACATGAATAAGTACACGACCTACGAATTACCAAATTTCCTCCGTGGGGATGCATTGAAGCGTTTGAAGGAGAAGTTCATTCGCGAAAAGGAGAGGATAGGCGCCGAAGAAGGTAGCAAAGGTATTGCTTTACACAATGCTGGGGCTGGAAGACGAAGAAGATCAAGTCATAGCCTTAGAAAAGAAGCCACAATGCATGCTTCATCAGTCAAAGGTTCTATGCCGATGTCCAAACAACCCTCAGAAACGTCTGGCGGCGACTTCGGCGTCAGTCCCAGCCCCGGAGATCTTCTTACAAATATTCAGATGTCACGTTATGGGGGCCGTAAAGCTGCTTCAAGTGTGAAGCAAAGTTCCGGTCCTCAAGTATGGCATCATGATGCTCAAAGTCCACTTTCGCAAAGGACCTCGAACCCATTCAATGGTCCTATGAATGCACGAATCCCTCTTCATCGCCAAGAATCAATTGATGAAGATGGAATGTTTAGGAAATCCATATTGGAATGTATATTCAAGGCTATTGGTCTTACAAACACTAGGAATGCATTGCGCATGTCAGATTCTGTTGAAGGCTCTCCTCGATTGTTTTCATACGATCAGAAACGTCAAAAGGCAATCTTCACGAGCAATTCTTTTACTAGCAATGCCTTTGGCCTTATTGATCCCTACGAAGGGTCTGTAGATGATACTGAATCAATGACATCTGGTGGAGTCAGTGCTGGTGGCTATCCAAGTACGCAAGGGCTCGCCCAGGAGCTCAAGGATGAAGTAGAAATTGTTTATTTCCCGAAAGGCTCTGTTCTTGTGGAACAAGGAGAGAGAAACCCTGGCCTGTATTACGTTATTGATGGATTCCTAGATGTTACTGTTCCTATCGATGAAAGGTCCGATTCCACGGTGCTAGGTCAATCTTATCGACACTCATCGACCGATAAGAATGTTAATGATCCAATGCCTTCCTTATCTAGAACGAAGACTGGCTCGTCGCGTGCATCTGGAGCTGGATTTGGTGCCCCAGGGCATGAGAATAAAAAGCGGAGGACAGCAGGTCGAAAAAGTCTGGCGCTTATCAAACCAGGTGGGATTGCAGGCTACATCGGTACCATATCTTCTTATCGTTCATTCATTGATGTTGTTGCAAAGACGGATGTTTATGTAGGATTTTTACCACGAACATCACTGGAAAGAATCGTCGAAAAATATCCGGTTGTACTTTTGACTATGGCTAAGCGCCTCACCAGCCTATTGCCTAGGTTAATACTACACATAGATTTTGCCCTTGAATGGGTACAGGTGAACGCCGGCCAAGTTATCTACCACCAAGGAGATGATAGTGACGCAATTTATATCGTTTTGAATGGCCGACTTCGCCTAGTAGTCAATAACGATGAAGCTGGAATGAAAGTCACTGGCGAGTATGGACAAGGTGAAAGTGTTGGAGAACTGGAAGTCATGACAGAATCTGTAAGACCTGCTACACTTCATGCAATTCGAGACACAGAACTCGCCAAGTTTCCAAAGACGTTGTTCAATAGTCTTGCTCAAGAGCACCCAGGTATTACGATCAAGATTTCCAAGATTATTGCATCTCGCATGCGAGCTTTGGTAGAAGAGCCAGTTTTCGTACAGACTAAAGAGAAAGTTACCGGTGCTACAAACGATAAGGTGTCTTCGACTGTCAATCTTCGTACTGTTGCTATACTTCCCGTTACTGCTGGAGTACCTGTGGTCGAATTTGGTAGTCGTCTGATGAATGCTTTAACTCAAATCGGAGCACCCAATGGCGTAACTTCCCTCAACCAAGCAGCAATCCTCAATCATCTTGGCAGGCACGCCTTCAGTCGTATGGGAAAGCTTAAACTCTCACAATATCTTGCCGATCTAGAGGAAAAGTATGGATTGGTTCTATATATTGCTGGTAAGTGATTTCTCTTTGAGACAGACAGTTCCGGTTTTCCTCCACTCTTCCTAGGTCGCTCCGAAGATTAAAATAAGGATTCTAATTCTCTCCTCATTCCAATCGCATCTCTAATCTATTTTTGAAATAATCATTATGCGATCATTGCTAATTCCATTTCCAGATACAAACGTCAATTCACCTTGGACTCAGACTTGCATTAGTCAAGCTGATTGCATTCTTCTAGTGGGCATAGCAGACGGTTCGCCAGCGATTGGAGAATACGAACGCTTCTTATTGGGAATGAAAACCACAGCAAGGAAAGAATTAGTATTGTTGCACACAGATCGGTTCTCATCACCGGGTGTGACTCGTGCCTGGCTAAGAAATCGTGTTTGGATTAATGGCGGGCATCACCATGTTCAGATGGATTTCAGAACTAGTGCCGTCCCAGTACATCCCCAAACTAGAAAATTTGGAACGGCACTGAAACAGCGAGTACAAGTTATTCAGGCAGAAATTCAAAAATACACATCTCGTCGTGTACGACAATCGCCACTTTACTCTGCAGAGACTCCCTTCAAAGGCGACTTTCATCGAATTGCCAGACGTCTTTGTGGCAAATCTATCGGTCTCGTTCTAGGAGGAGGAGGTGCACGTGGTATATCTCAGGTCGGGATTATTAGAGCCATGGAAGAATCCGGAATTCCAATCGATATCATAGGAGGAACATCCATTGGATCATTCATCGGTGCATTATATGCTCGTGACGCAGACGTAGTTCCTATGTATGGACGCGCAAAGAAATTTTCAGGTCGCATGGCAAGTATGTGGCGGTTCGCGCTGGATTTGACATACCCATCTGCTTCCTATACTACTGGTCATGAATTCAACCGCGGTATCTTTAAGACTTTTGGCAATACTCAGATTGAAGATTTCTGGCTCGAGTTCTATTGCAACACTACCAATATCAGTAAAAGTCGATCAGAGATTCACACCAGTGGATATGCATGGCGGTACGTGAGAGCATCTATGTCTCTCGCTGGACTTCTCCCACCACTATGCGATGAAGGAAGTATGTTATTAGATGGCGGATATGTAGATAACCTAACGGTTTCTCACATGAAATCTTTGGGAGCTGATATCATATTTGCTATTGATGTTGGGAGTCTCGATGATGATATGCCACAGAACTTCGGTGACTCACTTTCTGGATTTTGGGCATTTGCAAATCGGTGGAATCCATTCTCATCTTACCCAAATCCTCCAACTTTGGCTGAGATACAAGCACGCTTGGCATATGTCTCTAGTGTTGATGCTTTGGAACGGGCAAAGACGACTCCCGGATGTCTTTATATGAGACCTCCAATTGATGATTATGGTACTCTGGATTTTGGAAAGTTTGATGAAATTTACCAGGTTGGGTATAAATTTGGACAGGAGTATTTAGCAAAGATGAGAGATCAGGGTATTCTTCCGTTGGTCGATGAGACGGAGGAGAAGAAGGCATTGAGGAGGACTATGGCTCCGAGAAGAGCAAGTATATAGTTTGCGCGGAATCATGAGCGTGGGAGTTGCAATGGTATCTTGCAGGGAGTTTGGGTGCAGGTTCTTGATGGTATACCCAAGCCTATATTGGTATAGGTGGTGATTTAATGAAATAGCATATGGAATGACAAGAATGCTATCATTCAAAATATGATCAACACCTTGCGGGGCTACAAGTCCAGAATTCACTTCTTTTCAACTATAACTGTAAGAATTTTCAGTGAATGTAATGGCTATAAAATTGACTATAGCATGACTTTAGATAACTTCAATGATTGGCCTCTGAGAGTAGATAGAAAAAAGATTTATATTTTCATGGTAGTACATATCAAAATCTTGAATAACTCAAGCTCACCGGGGAGAAAGGTGGATTCACCGAGAACAGCCCCACACCAAAAACTTAGGCATTTCAGGCACAAACAAATGTGGAAGGTTCCGGCAGAAAAAGTTATTGTGCATCAAAAAACATCTGTGATACCCAGCTTGATGATTTGTATTTGCCTACCAACGCCGTAACGAAAACTCGCTATTCTGTATACTTGGAGACCAGGAAGGTGACCAGCTTCGGAAATTGAGGAAGGGCCATGTCCCTGACCTCTCGTGTTGTCAACCTGTTTTCCTCTGGATCGGCAGGTTCGCCAGCAGAAGATCGCACCAAATTCGGGATTGTTGATGATGGAGGGGAAGAGGACGTCAAAGTTAGAGTGGGAAAAGGGCTACTCGGGTCGAAAACCATGGCAAAGGAAGAGGTCGAAGAGGAGGGACGACCGCGCTATTTACATGTGAGATTTGTAGTTTTTGGTCTACAGGCAAAGTTACTGATTGTTTGTAGGCCATGATTGCTGGGGGAATTGGTGGAACTACGGGGGATTTACTCATGCACTCTTTGGATACGGTCAAAACTCGTCAGCAAGGTGATCCGCATGTCCCGCCCAAGTATACCAAACTATCCTCCTCATATTCTATGATTCTGCGACAAGAAGGAATACGGCGAGGACTATATGGAGGATGGGTCCCTGCTCTTCTTGGGTCTTTCCCTGGTACAATTATATTCTTTGGAACATATGAGTACAGTAAGAGGCATCTGATAGATAATGGTATCCCGCCATGGTTTGCCTATCTATCCAGTGGTGAGTCCGAGAAATCTAGATACAATATATATCATTCTAATGTCTTTAGGTTTTGTCGCCGACTTTGCAGCCTCCTTCGTATACGTTCCTTCCGAAGTCCTCAAAACTCGTCTACAACTTCAAGGTCGATACAATAACCCCTTTTTCAATTCTGGTTACAATTACAAAAACACAGTGCATGCTGCCCGAACAATAGTTAAGCAGGAAGGGTTCTCGGCGCTATTCTACGGTTACAGAGCAACGATTGTTCGAGATTTGCCATTTTCGGCCTTACAATTCGCATTTTACGAACAAGGTCAAACTTGGGCGAGGAGGTGGAAGGGAAGCCGAGATATTGGGTTGCCATTGGAACTCTTGACAGGAGCAGCAGCTGGTGGTTTGGCTGGAGTAATTACATGTCCCCTCGATGTTGTCAAAACAAGGATTCAAACCCAAGTCATTGTTGACCCGAAATCTCCTGCTAAGCAGACCTCAAAATCTACGAAAAATCCCTCCCCTCGATCCACTCGCACGAAGCCAACATCTACAAAACCTATAAAGCATCAGACCAGATCGATATCCACATCATCGCCGTCAACGCATACCCCTCGTCCTGGTAGCATAATTCTCGATACCTCTTCCGTTCCAACTGGCCTCAAACTTATATACAAGACGGAAGGAATAGCAGGATTGTTTCGTGGAGTGGGACCTAGATGTGTGTGGACAAGTACACAAAGTAGTTGCATGTTGGTTTTATACCAATATATCTTGAAACGACTAGAAAGCTCCAACTTGCAGCGAGATCAGGAATCTATTGTGTAATGGACGGTAGGGACTTGAGGCGAACATCAAGGATCATGAATGATGGGGAAATGTAGGATTATGTACAGCAAAAATACGATAGGTTGCATTGGGCGGCGTTTGGGAAGTCTTAAAGATTAGACGAAATAGATGATCTTCACTTTTATTATATTGGGTCACTCATGGATAACTTAAAGTAAGTTTTTAATTTGTGGTGAGGACAAAAAGAGGTTGGTAGCCAACGAAACATTTATTCCGGATGATTCCCTCTTTCAGTATTTCAGTATTTCAGTATTTCAGTACTTTCCAGTGGCACCCGCAGCCCTGAGCCCACCCACCATCTCGTATCCGGCATTACCCACTCACTCACCCACTCACTCACCCACTCACTCACCCACCCACTCATTCATTTGTGTGCATGGCATGGCATGGAAGGCTTGGAAGCATTGGCAGGATATGCATGCTAGCTAGGTAAGCATTGAGGTACGACATTTATATTTGCTCCTATTCGTCGAAATTTCTTCAGGGTTTTTGTTGGGCCTGTCAAAATCTGTTGATCCAAATTAAAACTTCCGACATCCATCAATCAAGCCTTCCTCCACCGAGAATAGGGAGGGAACTGGAACTGATTCAACTGATATTTTGAAGTCGACTTAAGCCTTGAAATAACCCACTTCGTTCTTATACTCCGCCACAAAGAAGTCACTAATAAAGATACTTACTACTCACGGATACGAAAAACCTATGACTTCATTTGTATAATGTTGTCGGCTATCGGTACAAAAAGCTGATGATTTCATTTGTATACCGTTACGGATCAGTTAAAGCTATCAAGCTGTCAAGCTACTTATTAGCACCGAAACACTCCGAGAAAATACGCCATAGCTGAACAACTTGAGTAAGTTTGTACGGCGTCAATACGGTAATTACAGTTTCTTCATCAAAGTTAAACGTTAAAGGGGAGTTTAATGTTATACGGTGAGGTTAAGACCGAATAAACCTCGTATATGATGGGGCGATTCCTGGTCATTCCTGGTCATCTCTCGTGATTCCTCGTGATTTCCACTAGGAGCTGAAGAAAGACCCTAGAGGGATGATGATGGAAAGATCTCCTAGTGGCTTTTTCTTTCAACAGGCGAGCTTGGCGTCGGGTTCGGGTTCGGGGTTGAGGTCAATCTATTTGAGATGTGCACTGTGTAGTCAGTTATTCATCATGGTAATGGGTGTATCATGAGAGTACCATGAGAGTAAATATGTGTGGTGTGTATATAAAGGTAGGTGGTTCTCTTCAGTATTTCTTGTGTATATTTGTTTTGTTTTCTACAAGTCAAAGATAAATTCATCATGAAGATCTCAACTCGTATTTCTCTTATTGCTGGTCTGGTAGGCGGCGTTTTAGGTGTGGTGGAGGATAGTTGGATCAATGAGCAATGGGATGCTATTATTGTTGGAGCTGGTCCTGCTGGTATCGTTGGTATGTATTCAAGTTGTGTGTAACGAAGGCTTCATTCATTAACTGTCGTGTCACAGTTGCTTCACGACTTTCGGAAGCGGGCCTTAAGACTTTGTTACTTGAAGGTGGTGGACTTTCTTATGGAGTTACTGGTGGAGATTTGGACTCAAGGAGACCAGTAAGTTTTGATCTTCAGTTGGAATGTGTTCAAGACTTCTAATACTCGATAGGATTGGTTGAGTGGCACAAATCTAACAAGAGTTGACGTACCTGGACTTTACAAGTCGATCTTCTCTGATGGCGGAAACCTTACATGTGGAGCAGAAGTAAATGCTTATGGAGGATGTACCATTGGAGGAAGTTCAGCAATCAATGCTGGACTATTCTTTGAACCTCCGGCTTCGGATTGGGATTTATACTTTCCTGCTGAAGTAAGTAACGTCATCTTGTCATTCCATTATCAAATACTAACCCCACATCTAGTGGAATTCTAAAAACATGGATGCTGCTATTCAACGTCTATACGCCACTCAACCATCCACCAATCTTACCTCTCATGATGGCATCCGCTATCTGCAAACAGGATATGATGCCGCTAGAAAGTGGCTGGTAGATGGATTGGGCTACAAAGATGTCGATATCAATGCTCAAGCCGATGATAAGACTGAAGTATTCGGACACCCAATCTTCGATTATTCCAATGGACAAAGAGGAGGTCCCGTCACCACTTATCTTCAATCTGCTCTCCTACGCAGGAATTTCCGTCTGCAGAGCGGAGTTCGTGTAGTACGAGTTGAAAGAGATGGAGATACTGCCACTGGAGTTACAGCTCTCATCAACGGTGTCGAAACTATCATTTCGGTTACACCAACTGGTAGAGTAGTAGTATCAGGAGGAGCCATTCAAAGTCCCTCAATCCTCATGTACTCGGGAATTGGCGATGCAGAAACCCTCTCCAAACTCTCTGCTGCAGGAAAATTATCCAAAAACCTCACGAGTAGCGAATGGATAAACTCTACAGCTATTGGAGCAGGACTTTTCGACAACCCAAACACATTCATCGAACTCCAAGGTGATTCCATAGAATCATACACCTATTCCTACGCCTCACCGCCTGCTGCTGATTCAGCACTCTACCTCGATTCCCGCAGCGGCCCCTACACATTCGCATCCGAAACATCCGTCTTCTGGACCACCATCTCGCACTCGGATGGAAGCATCGCCGGTCTCCAAGGAACCATCGATTCATCCGGCTACTCGGATTTCAACAACAACAACACCATCACGCTCAACGTCTACGGAACCTCGGGACTCCTCTCCACCGGCTCCGTCATCCTCGATGACAAATTCATTCCCGGCCCCTCAGACAGCGTCTACTATTCCAACCCCCGCGACGCAGAAGACATCGCCACCTTCATCCACACGCTCTTCTCGGCCCTGCCCTCCTCCGGGCTCACCCCCATGAACATCCCGCAAAACGCCACGCACGCCGAAATCCAATCATACATCACGACCTCGTCGGCCTATGCAAGGGGAATGGTCAATCACTGGAGTTCGAGCTGCAGATTGGATAGCTGTGTGGATGTGAATACGACGGTGAAGGGCACGAAGAATATTCATGTCGTGGATGCGAGTATCTTGGCGCCTGTGACGACGAACCCGCAGTTTGCTGTTATGGCGGCCGCGGAGAGGGCGAGTGAGTTGATCTTGGGCGTTGCGGGCGTCGCGTGTAGTTTTTGTGTTCCGGCTGCTGCGAGTGGGCAGTCGTATGGGACGTATGGGGTGTATGCGAGTTTGAAGAGTGGTCAGAAATAAGGGGGGAAGTAGGTTTTGGTTTTTGGGGAGGCATTGAAGATTGGGAAAAGATGGCGTTTGTATTAAGATTTGGATTTTTGGATTTGAGCGGCATTTCGATTGGGTGGCGTTGGATATTCAGATTACTTATTGGATGATATCTTCATGTAACCAAAATTGATGGGATGGGACCAGTTTATTCTATATATTCTATCTTAAAAGTAATATAATTATATTTCACATCTATCCAAATCCCACCATGCAACTGTGAATCATGATTCCATGTATCTATCATCATCTAACATCACCCATCTATCCACCCTACCCCATCCTCTGATGAACCAACCTCCCCCTCACCCAAACCTTCATCGTATTCCTATCATCGCCATTAAAAACCCACTTTGCAACCCTCTCCCCCCAATTCTCCCACCCGAAAATATCTACCGGTCCCATGTTTTCCGCCCCTTCGATATCCATATCCTGTATACTCTCATTCTCATTCCCCTTTTCATTGCCCTTTTCATTCCCCTCCCACTCCCCATGCCCATTTTTCCGCATCAAAGGTTTCCCCAACCCAACCAGTTGCGCATCCCACTGTTTTCCAACTTCAAACCCGCCAATGTGATCTTCCATGCCTACGACCTTTGCGCCTCCCCTCGTGGCTAGATAGAGGACTTCTTCTACACTTAGTGTATCTCTTTCTTCTCCTTTTCC